>JAYRBT010000037.1:2975408-3002025 GCA_036023395.1 Myiotriccus ornatus | reverse complement strand
ATCGCCGAGATCGAGGCGGAGGTACCGCACCGCCCCCGCCGCGCCGCGGGCTGCGCCGGCCGCGGGGCCCGGCGGGTGTGGGGGGGAGCGGCCGCGGGGCCCTGCCCTGGGGCGCCGCGCGGGGCCGGGGGCGGCGGGGCCGCGCCGGTGTGAGCCCGCCGTGCCGGGTCTGCTCTTGCAGATGGCCCGGACGCAGAAGAACAAGGCCACCGCGCACCACCTGGGGCTCCTGAAGGCCCGCCTGGCCAAGCTGCGCCGGGAGCTCATCACCCCCAAGGGGGGCGGCGGCGGCGGCCCCGGGGAAGGTGCGTTGTGTCCGCGGGAGTGCCGGAGTGCGGGCCGTGCGGCGGACATCGGTCTAGCGGGGGCCCTTGTCCGCTTCAGTCGTGCCAGAGTGGCTGCTGAATAATCACAGAACCGCGGAAAGGTTTGGGGTGGAAGGGACCTTAAAGGTCATCTCGTTCCGCTCCCTGCCGCGGGCGGGGGTGCCACTCACTAGGGCAGGTTGGCCAGACCTCCATCCAGCCTGGCCTTGGACACCTCCAGGGATGGGGCAGCCGCAGCTTCTCTGGGCAGCGGGGACCTTCTTCTGGTCCTCCCTGGTACAGGACCTGTGCCATGGTTTGTGGCCCTCGGGCTGGGGGGAGCCCTATCTGAAGTGTAAAGGAAAGTGCTTCTCATTCTGGCTGATATAGTATCGTATTTGCAAAAGCCTTAAGGCTTTTACTTGAAGCACCTTGCAGCAGCCGCCCATTTTTATACATAAAGGTGTGAATTGTTTAAGCGCAGTACTTAAGGGAAATGCTCCACTTACAAAGCCAAGTCTAGTCCACTGGGAAGCCTTGCAGACAACACTTAACTGACAGGTACATGCCATGGAGTGTTACGGGGACAAAAGGGTGCGAGGTAATAAAGACTGTGATTCTTTTGCACACCCTTGTCCTTACTTGGCTTTTGCTCAGGCAGTATTAAAAATAATAGTGGGACTGCTGTCCAGAACACTAGAAGATAAAACATGTCAATGTTTGGACAAATATTTCTGCTCCTTATTTGCAGGTTTTGACGTTGCAAAGACAGGAGATGCCCGGATTGGGTTTGTGGGTTTTCCATCAGTGGGGAAATCTACTCTTCTGAGTAACCTTGCTGGTGTGTACTCTGAAGTGGCAGCATATGAATTCACCACACTCACCACTGTGCCTGGAGTCATCAGGTACAAAGGAGCAAAGATACAGGTGAGATCCCCTCGGGTCTGTGAGGGTAAATGGTCCCCGTAGATGCAGTGTTAGGGCTGAGTGGTGTGGCCTGGCATTAGTGGGGTAGAAGTGACATGTGCAAGTGCTTGAGAATACCTTGGAAATGCTTCCATGACTTTTCCTTGCTTTTCACTTTGCCCTGGGAAGAAGCTCCTGTGGTAGTTCTTACACTCTCTCTAGATGATCTGTTCCACTGTACCAGCACATGGGATGATACAATAGAAGAGTCAAAGGGAAAACAATCCTGTTGAGTTCTGATCAGATTTGCAGTAGACTCAGCTGGTTTAGAAGAAAGGTAAAAGTAGTGCTTATTTTGTCAATGAAGAAGAATATTTTTCTCATGTTGTACTTTTGTTCCTGTGAACAAACAGCTGCTTGATCTGCCAGGAATTATTGAAGGTGCCAAGGATGGTAAAGGCAGAGGACGGCAGGTCATTGCAGGTGAGTTGGAGCTGGAGCTGGAGGCAGCAGCGTATCAGTGGTTCATTTAACGGAGCACAGGAGAAGGAAGGGTTGAATCACTGTTTCTGCTGTCTTTAAAATCTGGATTGTTTGCTGGACCTGAGCTGCCTGCTGAGGAGCAGTAGCTGCTTTCATTGTGTTTGGTTTTCAGTTCTGGCTCTGTGCACTTGCTGAGCTGCTGCTCTGTGTTGGCACTGCAGTGGGAGTACATTTGCGATTTTGCTACAAGGCTGTTGTCTTCATTTCTTCAGCTTATTGTCCTCAGTCTGGGGTCTGAATGGAGACAGGAAGGAAGATTTTTTTCCAGCCTGTATGATTCTTACAACCTGTAAGGGTCTGTCTATCAGTGATGCTTGGCCAGCACAATAAACTGAAGTCTTTTATTAGGATTTAAAAATAAACAATGTGCTGGCCTTCAGAGGTTTCCTGTTGTCATCAGTCCACCGAGCCACATTTGGGTTGTCTTAGGTTGTGTGAGTGTGCTTTTTTGAGAGGTGACTTTCTTTCTCTGATTCGTAGTTGCTCGAACCTGTAATCTCATTCTGATTGTTCTGGACGTGCTGAAACCCCTTGGCCACAAAAAAATCATTGAGAATGAACTGGAGGGATTTGGAATTCGTCTGAATAGTAAGCCCCCCAATATTGGCTTTAAAAAAAAGGATAAAGGAGGCATTAACCTTACAGCCACAGTAAGTTGAAAGTTTTCTTTAACCAAAATTAAAGAACAAATTGCTCAAAGAAAGAGGCATTTGCAGTTGACGGCATGCCTGGGACAAGACTGTGCTGTGACTTCCTTGGGAGCTGAATTGCTGTCCTGTGCTGAAGTCAGTCACTTTCCTTGGAGGCCATCTACACTTCTGGAGCCTGACCACCTCCTGGCCCCCAAATCAGAGGCTCAGTCGTTTTCCACACTTTAAAAGTTTGAGGTCCAAAGGAGAGTGTGCAAAAACTGCCTCTCACTTGGCGGCTACAGGATTCTTCTGGTGAAGATTGCTCAGAGTTCTGGGCCTTGCAACCTGGACTATTCCCCATTCCCCATTTCCCCCTGAATCTTTAAAAGCACAGAAACGTCCAGAGATAACAAAAATCAGAACTCTGGGCTCTAAGCCCCTAATGTGTAGCTGTCTGGGCACTAAACTGGTAGATATGTGGGTTTGTGTTGCAACTGGTCCCAGACTGACAGGAAACTGCTTCTGAAATGTCTGACTGCAGCTCTCAGTGGGGCATTAATAAATGGGTGACAGCACTGTCAATTACAATACTTGATTTGGCTGCAAACTTCCACTCCCTAATCCTGTGGCTGTCTGTGCTCAGTGTCCTCAGAGCGAGCTGGACACTGAAACAGTGAAGAGCATCTTGGCAGAGTACAAAATCCACAACGCCGACGTCACCCTGCGCAGCGACGCCACGGCCGACGACCTGATCGACGTGGTTGAAGGAAACAGGTACTGCTGGGCTCTGGCTCTGGCACAGCTGCAGTTTGTGTTACAAAAAAAAAAAAGAGTTGTCTCTCGTGCTTGCTTCCCACAGAAGCTGAGCCAGCATATGCTTTTTAAGTAACTGTTTCTTCCCAGTGAAGGTAGCAGGTGCTGCTGCCGGGCTGCCGTAACCACGTCCTTCTCCTCGCAGGGTCTACATCCCGTGCATTTATGTCCTAAATAAAATTGACCAAATCTCCATTGAGGAACTAGATATTATTTACAAAGTACCCCACTGTGTGCCAATATCTGCTCATCATCGCTGGAACTTTGATGATCTGCTGGAGAAAATTTGGGACTACTTGAAGCTTGTCCGAATGTGAGTCACAGCTGCTGCCTTGTGTGGAGTTCAGTGTAAGGCTGGGACTGAAGGAGGTCTCAAGAACGGATGAATGAGTTTGATAATGGTTTTCTACAAGCTGAATGATGTTTGCTTTGTCAAGTGCAAATTGTGCTCCTCTTGTCTGCAGTCTGACAGCCACAGGTGCTGTTTTGAACTTGTAGGGCAATTAAACAAGGATCTTGTGAAACCAAGACCAAAGCACATCTTAAAAAAACACCTGAAAACATGGAATTCTAGTCAAACTTAGTGTAAAATTGTGAATTCCAGAGGTAGTCATCTTTTCAGTCTGTCGCATTCAGCTCTCTTAACAGAACTTAGTTCTTCATCTAGAATTTGAAATATTTTTACTATAGGTTATTCCACGTCTACATCACAATTCTAATGCATTTTTGAGATGAATTTATGAATTAATCTATTCACACAGTAATCATAGCCTTTTAAATTTACATCTACCTTCTTGTGATAATATAAAATCTGTTGGGAAAATGGACTTAGTGTTTAGGTATCTGGGCTATAAACTTCATCAGGTGTTTTTTCACAGAAAAAAATACTGTAGCTGTTTTTTTCCATCAATTATTCCCATTCCCTCCTTTTTTAAGCACCCCCAGAAAGCTCACTGGTGAGAAACCTTTGTGTTACAAGGGACAACCCACTGGCCCAGGTGCCTTATCAGCTTAGGAACACCAAACCTTTCACAGCATGTCCATTGTCACCACTGCACCGGTGGAACTTGGCACACCCCCTGGGCTGACAGTGCAGATAAATGACTGATGGGATGGGTTGGGAAGGGAGGTTTAGGTGTTGACTGACTGTCCCATCTGTGTCACAGCTACACCAAACCCAAGGGGCAGCTCCCAGACTACACCTCTCCTGTGGTACTACCCTACTGCAAGACCACAGTGGAGGATTTTTGCATGAAGATCCACAAAAACCTCATTAAAGACTTTAAATAGTAAGTACTATTGTAAAAGATTAATTTCTAGAGAATAGAAAACAATTTGCATCCTGGTATATTATTTCATTCTCTTGTGAACTTGAAGGGAAACCAGGATTTTGAAAAAAAATTTTTTTAATGTTTAATCTGCCTATGACAATTAAACTTAACACTTCAATTGCTATATTTGACATTTATATACTCTTTCCTGCATAAGTTTCCTTTATGGGGAAAATGTTTTTCTTTGTATTTGAAAGTACTGTTCGATGCAGCATTACAGGCCACTGTCCCGTGCCCTTGGGCACTTTGGATAACTTCATACTTTGTTTTGATCTGCTTGTGCCCTGGTTCACAGACCACTCAGCCAGGTACTTGCAGGAGAATAAAAATAGCTTTGAACATTGCTTTCTGTATTAGCTTTGTGACAGAAATAGCTGCTGCTCTGCTGCCTGCATATCCTACTTCTGAGCCTTGTCAATTGGATTTTTCTTCTCCTTTCAGTGCACTGGTCTGGGGTTCATCTGTTAAACACAACCCTCAAAAGGTTGGTAAGGACCACACCCTTGAAGATGAGGATGTTATTCAGATTGTGAAGAAATAAAGTTGTTCTCCCACAGTTTGTTGCTGTGCCTGAAATTTGTCACTAATTGTAAGTGGTAAAGAAAGGACATTTCTAAGTGGAAATTGTTTTTCTATTATAGTACCTTCCTGCATGGTAAAACTGAGAATTCTGGTCAACTTACACTGCAGGGTCTTGTTCCAGCAGGACTTAAAGATGAGAAACTCAGGTTAAATGACTTTCAGAAGGACAAAACCTTACAAAAAGCCTTGATGCCAGGGATGAGTTTGTGCTGCATGTACACATCTTTCCGAATTGGAAAAATGTTCACACATCAGGAATTATTTTGTTCTGAATTAGAACAAAACATGAAAAGCAGAGGCTGGAGAACCATATCTTATGAAACAATGCTGGAGGACACAGAGTTCCAGCTGCCTTAATCTGAAAGTGTTCTTGTTTGAATACTTCAGGGCTATTAATAGTCCTGCAGGCAGGGAAAAGCTGGTTGGTTCTGCTGAGGAGCAGTTGCTTTTTCAGTTGTTTAGACTAGTGGAAACTGTTTGTGTCTTTTAGGTTTTCTGAAAAAATTTCCTGCCTAGTTTAGAGAAGTCAATGAGGTGCCCAAAAGGAGCAGGCTGCTCTTAAAGAGTGGTTCTGCTGCTGAACAGAGATGAATAAAGCAGCTTTTAGCTCTTGTCAGGAGGGCTATCAAATGCATCAGCCTCTAGCACTCCTACCAGCAAGTAGGGGGTTTAGTTATGGGGTATTTACTAAAATGCATCAAAGATGCTTCTGCCATGTTATTACACATCCAGGGACAAATAAAATGACTTTGGACACCCACTCATCACTAAATCCTTACAACAGTGGGTGCTACTCAGCCTGCTAGGGAAACATCCAAGCCTTGATTCTACTCCCAACACAGGACTCCAAACAGGAACTGTTTGTAGAGTCCTGTGTAAGGGAGAAGTGCTGCAGCTGTGCTGGGGTTATCACCTTGAGGGAAGGAGAAGAGGAAGATGCTACTCAGACTGTGCAGAAATAACAGTGAACCCCATTCACCTTTTGCATAGAGTTGGTTGGTTTTACAAGTTCTTCCTCACTCCTCACACTTAAACCCCGATATTTAAATGCAGCACTTCCACTGGGTATCCTGTGAGACCAGTTACCTTCAAAGCAGACTGTTCCTCCCCAGCCCTGGACTAACAAACTTTCTGCAGATCAGCTCAAACCCTGGTTCCAGCTCACACACATTTAAAAGTTAATCCATATACTGACATAATTTAGTACAAGAGCAGTTGATACAGACAGCTGGTAGAATCAACTTTATTTACAGATTGTTACTGGGAAAGTGTCAAGTTAAAAAAGTATGAAAACAGTCTTACAAGGACAAGCTGGTGATTGCATGTTTTACAGGGATTGCTTTGGGAACAACCATTAGAAGTATGGGTGACCCCCAACAGCTTCCACCTTGGAGATTTTTCAGCTTGCTATTTCCATAAACTCTGTCTCTGCTGGACTGAAACAAACCCACCACAGCACTCTGCCAAGGGTTAGGATACAGACAAGTGATTTTTTTTTTTTCTTCCCTGCTGCTGGTTTTGCTTTCAGTGAGACCTAAGAAAGAGCAAGTCTGTGAGAATTCTGGTTTTGCTTCCACCTCTTTTAAAAAAGAGCCCAATGGCCTAAGCTAGATAGAGGACATGACAGCAGTACTTGACTCAACACAAGTGAGGGAGTGAAGTGAGGAACCATGCAGAAGGATGGAGGAGAACATTTAAATGTTCAGGAAAGTGAAACAGGCTTAAAAGGAACATAGTACTTTAAAAACCAAATATACACAGTAAGATCACAAAACTACCCCATCCTCCCCCTTTCAAGCCACAGAACAAGACTCCAAAGGCAAGTTTCACAGTAATGGCATCACTGGATGCACACGGGACCGAGGACAGTGCTTGGGACTCCCAGAAACAGCACTGAAGGCAGCACAGGATATTCCACAGCCATGACTGAGGAGTTGAAGGGTGAGGATTCAAAGGCTCCATTTTGATGACCTTTAGTAACTGGCTTGAAAGATTAAAACAAGGAAAATACTGCAGCTAAACAAGGACCAGCACCAGCCCTCCTGAGACAGCGACGACCAGTAGGTACCTACAGACTGAAGATCTGGCTTTATCATTACTGCACCAGGCCCCATCCTCAAGGCTGTTCAAAGACTAAACCTCTCATTTGGTGGCAAGAGTCACACACAGGGAATCAGGCCTTTGTTACACAGACAGCGAGATGTGGGCTTTTACTCTGACACTTGAGCTACACTGAGTGGCACAGTACGTGACAAAGATGTGAGAGGGAAACCTCGAGATGAGCAGCAAGGAAAGGCAAAGCAACTTCATCCTGTTCACTCACACTTAGGATATGCAACTTTAATCTTAAAGAAAGTCTCACACGTACAATGGAGAAAGGTCCAAACCAGAGGCACAACTAAAGCTCAACTGTTACCAGCTACTCTTATGTACAGCTGTATAAATTCAAAAAGGCTATTCTAGGTGTGTATGTACAAAAGATTGTTTATACACAAGTCTGTACAGAAGGGTCTATACATGTAGTTCTCTGCAGAAGGAATCTATAGCTGCTACCTCTACACTAGAGAATATCAGCACTTCATTCACATATCTTACAAAAACAAACAAACAGAAAAAAAATAGACACTTCCAGGATTAAACTGGCTTTGTCTTGCATCTAAATTTCTTCAGGCTTCACTATCCAAGCCATAATGGATCCTTTAGTCTTGATGCAGACATGAGACCAGGACAGGTGCCATGTGCTTTAGTCTCTCGAAAAGAAATTTTGCACAGAGTACTAAAAATAAAAGCCCAAAAAAACAAACAAGAGGTGAAGTCCTGACTATGGACATTTTCATCCAGTCTAAAGAATCTCAAGTGTTCCACCCAGTGGTCACTGTTCACTGCCGGTATTCCAGTTCATCTACACTGATGACTTTGGATGGCATGGAAGGGAGAGGCTGCTGCAAGACATCTGAACCAAACCATTTTGCAAGGCCAATGGGAGAGCCACTCCTCTGGCTGGGGCGATGGTCGAGCTGTGTGTGCCCGTGAGATAATCCAGTCCGAGGCAGCACGTTTGGAGGGGTTGTTTGTGCACCAGCAGGTGATCCCTGTGCTCCAGAGCCTGTGAAATGTAAAGCTATTAGAGGTGAAGTAACACCCAGCACAGATCTGCCCTCGAGCTATCACCTAAGGCATGGAAGCTGAATGTGGCTTTTACTCGTCCTATGAGCCCTGGGAAATCTGGGCACCGTGTGTTTATTCCCATTAGTGCTCCCAAAAATGGCCTGACACTGCCACTTCTGGACACAGCATCACGCAGGTTTGAGCTGGAAGACCAGGATTAAATAGCGTTTCCCTGGAGATGGCGGGTGGCCTCTGTCCCAGCAGGGCTGAAAGCTGCACACACGCTGCAAGAGGCAGGGCTGTCAATGGCAACACACGTTCTGAAAGCAAGCGCTTCACTCGGGCTTCCTGCTGGCACAGCCTGCAGTGGCCAGAGCTGCCTCACACCCACACAAGGTTAGTGATTAGGAACAACTCAATCAGAGCAGCTTCCTGCCAGCACACTGCACTCCAGGAGCCCAGCCAGCACTGTACCTGAGAGGCTCCCAGCGTTCTACAGCTCCCACTGCTGGCTGTGCTGTGACCCACCTGATCGCTGCAGCTGCTGCTGCATCATCGCCAGCTGCAGAGGAGTCCCCGAGCGCGGGTTCAGCAGGTGATGGCTTGCTGTTGGTAGTGGGTAAAAAGGCTGGCCAAGGATGGGAGCAGATATTCCCTGCAAGTGAGACAGGTCCACTCCAGGAGGAAGCATACCTGTTGGACGTGAGCAAGAAAACTTCTTAGCCGATAAGCACAAGGGACTTAAAGCAAAACAAAACATATATACAAATATTCAGATGGGTAGGACTTTGTTGTCTGGTTTTACACTAAGTTCTCATGTAATAAACATTACTGGTAATATCAGTTTGTGTTGTTCCTAACACAAGGTCAGTCTTAAAGGGAACATGCATTAAACTTAAGGAGGGAAAACAAAAAGTATGGATTACCTGCTTGCAGCAGAGGAAGGTGCTGCGGGTGGACCCCCTGTGCCAGCATTCTCTGGACCAATCCTGGGTGCAGTTGGTGAGCAGGTCGTACAAGTGGTACATGGGGAACAAGGGGTACTTGATGAACAGGACGAAGGAAAGGGCCTCCTGGTACTGGGGAGGCCATTGTAGGAGTCTTCCTACCAGCTGATTTGGGCCTGTAGTCTTGCTCTTTGGTGCAACGATTTGCTTGGGTAAGAGGTGTGGAACATGCAGAGCGTTGCAGTGCAGGTAGTTTGGTACCTAAGGTGGGCAAAGTTCCTTGATCTGCATTCTCCACAGAACTAGACAGTAGGTTATCTGTAGCTAGAATTGAATACAACTATTACAGTCCACAGCTAGAGATTGCACCTAATGAAAATTAAAGCTAATGACTGGATTTGATAGTTAAGATTCCAGATCCAGCTGAACTGCAGTCATATATATTTAATAATGAGCATCTCATTCCTGGACGCTTCTGGCCAAATTATTTCAAAAGAGTAATGAGAAGGAATATGTTCCACATAAATCCCTCAACAGCAAGCTTAAATTAGACCAGAATCAGCACTAACTCCATCTTTTTTTTTTTTTTTTAAGGAATTTGGAATTAGCAGCACGGATGAGTCAGTGCCAAAGGTGACAGGAGGCACAAGGTATCCTCCCTAGACAAGATTATAATTTGGAGTTGCTCCAGAAATCCAGCCCAAAGTGGCTTTTTAGTTTAGATGTATTTGGGGGTGAGCAGCAGCCTTCTATGTCTGCCACCTGCTTAGCAAGATTTGGAACACTAAAGCACCTCAAGAAGCTACTTCCATAGACCATCCAGATCAGTTAGACAAGGCCTAAAATACCTTGGCATCAACTGCTACCAGTGGAGGTGTTCCAGCTGGACTGTAACAGCAAGGTACCCCTGTATTACCAGCACTGAAGTACAATTAGCCATCAGCCAGCCTGACTGGGTCAGCACACTGGTGGTGAGCATTTCCTTTAATTAGCCTCTTACATCAGTTTGGGTGACAAAATGCTTCCCTGATCTGCTGCACTTAAGAGCTTAATTGGTCTCAGCTTTGACTGCTCAGTGAGGATGTCTCAAGAGAGCTCTAAGTTTTCAATTACTGGTGTAGACTACGGAAGCATAACTTATTATGCTTGGTCATCAAGAAAAGGTGCCAACGAAGTTACGGTCTTAGTGTCACTGTTGCCCACAAAGTGACAAACCCAACACTGCTGGAAGACTGCCCTTGGAAGGGTGTCCCCTCTAGAGCTCTAGGCCCTCCTCTCATTACAGCCTCACTCACTTCTACCCCCGCACCTCCACGAATCAGGAGTGTCTAAAGGTAGCCTGGGTGTATTATGTGCTGAAGCAATTTGACTCTATTCCAAATCCCTTTTGCTTGTGGTATTTTAAAGCCATTACAATACCTTCATTTGGTCTCTGATTTTCATCTTTCACATCACTGATTTTCATTTTCCCAGAAACTGGCTCCTCTTTGCTCTTCTCCTTGCTCTCGTACATCTTGCGGATCACCGAGGTAGGTGTGAAGGAAGGAGACAGCTGCAGAGAGCACAGTCACACCACTGCTTTACCCACTGCTCATCACCCAGGCCACACTATCTCACTTGGGGGTGGACACCAATTCTAGCACACCCTGTCCATTTAGAGCTCTTTTCAATCAGCCACTGTGTGCCCATGATTTCACTTCACCTCATTTCCCAGCTTTATTCTCTAGTTTAAGCACTTCTCTTGAGCTATTGCACAAGTCCAGTACCAAACCCCGCAGCTGTTCTCAAAGTCAAATGTACTTTAACAGGCTTGAAACAAAATAGCTGAGCTGTATTTAAAGTTACAGCTGTTTCCTCTTTGCTATTGGTGCAAAACAGCAGCTCCAGAGGAGTTCCTACAGAGCTGTTTTATCTGTGTTAACTCAGGGCTGACTGAGCTGCAGAGAACTATTGCCTCATTCCTGTTTCCCCCCCATTCAAAGTCCCACAGCACCTGTGGAAGTCACTCATTTGGAATACAAACAGAAGTACTTGTTTGATTTAGATAGTCTGTGTCAGTCCTGAGCTGCAAGTGCTTGACTGATTCACTGGGAAAATTTAGATCAAAGCAACATTCTACACAGTACTGCAGGCAGCGAGGCAGCAGCTTTGAGGTTCTACTGATTTTCTGAGTGACCCTGAAGCTCCCAGGTATTATTTCAACTTACACTTCGGTCAGACACTTCATACCCAAGGACCACTATTCTCTAAGGCAGCTAATGGCTTTCAGCACTTGTCTTCTGAGGACTTAAGCACCAGCATACAAGGGTCTGAGTGTTCATAATCACCTTCATTTGGTTTCAGAAGACCAGGTCAAGGTAACATTAACAGTTTTAGGTACCACAGTGGCCAGAAAGGCTGATTCCCAAGGAGCAGACATTCAGTTAAGCACAAAGTGTAACCCATTCTTGTATGGGTGGCCACTGATACAACGCCAGTCTAACTAACTCCTCTGTGGCCTCCCTGTCTCCCACTGACTGCCAGTGCTCCGATGCAGTTCCTGCAGACACCTCTGCAGCTTTCCCTCTGACCCAGTCCCCCCAGGCACTGACCATGCTCGTGATGGAGGCTGCAGGGGCTGGAGAAGGTGCGTTCCCTCTGTGTCCTGGGGCGGGGGATTTCGTCACTCGCTGCTGCCTGTGAAGGGACAGGAGTCACTAACAGAGGCTCAGCTCTACTCTTGGCACAGAATGAGAGGCAGCACTGCCAAGAACTAATGCAACCCTGACTGCTGCCAATATCTAGTGAAAGACAATATTCACACTAAAAATCAATTAACAGTGTACCCCTGAAATTTTGCAGTCAGATGCTCACCTGTTCCTGTAGCCATCTCTGCTTTTGTCCATTTGTGGTTTGCCAAAGCCATGCTGATAGAAGTTTGCTGCCTGTAGGGCCAAGTCATGTGGGAGTGTAAGTCCCTCTAATGCAGCTTGCTGTATGTCCAAGGGACTCATCTGAAGCAGAAATGAATAAAAACCAAATCAAAGCCTGGATTCGGTTGTGTTTTAAGATACTGAAGACTGACTGCTATAGCTACTAATGTCTTCACAAAGTGTCTGCCAACAGCCTCTATTTTACTGACAGGCAATAGAAGCTTCAAAAAAATCTTGTACTTGAGGTACTCTAAGATGGGTCAAATTGCAATGAGGTTTTGAGACTGTACTAAATCAGACTTTGCATCCTCACACTCAGAGTAAACTTCAGCACAAACATCTGAATGCAACAGCTGAGTGTTTCAGAGGTTAGTTCTAGACCACACACCATAAAAAAAGATGAATATACGTTAAGCAAAAAGCCTCTGACCTGTGCAGCAACTGGGCTCATGGGCTTCCTGACACCGGGGAATGGATCACCAAGCAATTGCTGAGAACCTTGTCCAAAACCTAAAGAACATTTAACACACACATTTAAAAGAACTAACAGTTCCTTCCAGTACATACAATATCTATCCTGAGGCAAAACAATTCTACGTGAATTAAGGATTCCCCATGAAGATTCTCAGCTCACCCCTTAAATCCACACAGAGCTTTATCTCTTTCTTGCCACTGGGCTGGAGAGCTACACAGGAGGCTACTGATGGTGTTTTGCAATACAAATGGCCAAATAGTCCTTGAAAATTAGACTGTTACCCAGCAGCTGGGCATGTCATCCCACAGCAGAACTCGCTGTGAGCTCTGGCTCAACAATTCAACATCAGAGACACTGACCTAGCCGCCCACCAAGAGCCAGGAAGTTTTTACAGTTCTGTAAAACGCTCCTTAAACCAAAGCCAAGCACTGGCAACCCCTTTGCAGGCAGTCTCACCGAGGGGGGAGGATATTCTGTGGCGCAGGTAATCCGCCGAGGCGGCTCGCGCCGGGAACACGGCTGGGAGCGGGGGAGAAGGGGCTCTTTGTGTCAGCAGAGAGGCTGCAGGTTCCAAACCACCCATCAGGCCACTCAAGACATTCGATGAAGCAGGTCTGGCAATGGGTGGGCCAAGAAGTTCCTAGGAGTAAGTAATAAGGAATGTTGAGATACGAGCAGTTTGCACAAACAAGTCATTTTACCACACTGCAGGCCACCCCACTCACAGCAAGTTACAGACCAGGGGGACTTGTGCAAGTGATGCACCAGTTCTGGTTTGCCCAGAATTAGGCACTTAACAGGCTTTTCATTTCCAAGTTGTAGTTACAGGAAATAGCAGGACAAGACACATTTCTAATTAAACTGCACTAGTGACTAATTCTCTCTTCTCTACAGAATCACTTCTCCCTACTGACCCCACAATTCCCTTAAAAGTCTTACTGTCAAATAACACTTGTTTTCCCACTGGGGATATGCTTTTAAGTACTTCCCTCCCCCCAGCAAAATACCTGCAGAATATTCTTCGATAGAGGCTGGCCTGACATCTCTGGAGGTGACATTAAGTGGCTTTCAAGGCTCTGCTAAGAAAATGAAAACACTGTCAATCAGACATAGATACAACCAAACTCACTAAGAGACTATCCATGTTTGTCTCGGTGACAGAAATAGTTTCACCTGCTGTTAGAACAGTAGTTTATGGATTGGCCAAATAAAATTTAAAATTCCAGCAAACTGATGGGCTGAACTGACTCTCAGATCTTCCCTAGCTAAGAAAAATGCTTTGTGCTGGACTGTATCCAGGGAGTTCACTGTGCCTCCTTCAAGTTTGGGTCAAATACATGAATTTATACAATTGTGTAAACTGGAGATGGAACATTCAGCCAGTGGTTAACTGAAAACATGTACAAACTGAAAAGTGTTTGTATATTAGCGAAATTATTTAAGATATTCTTCTGTGCACCCAAATAGGACATCAATGCAAAGAGACAGCCAGAAATGAAAGCCTTGATTTAAGTCTGAAATCAGTCTGCAAATTCTTCACAGGGCAAATTTACGTTTTTCACTATCTTTTAGTGAAGTGAGCTGAGTCTAGAAGTCCTTGTAACAATCTGGCAGGAAAAACAAATGTTTGAGACTTCCTCAGTTGTTAGAAGTATGTTCTGGTGCCAGAAGTGGCTGCTGATAGCTTCTGGGGAAACACAGTTTTGGCAGTTAGTGGCAGGATGAAATTTCATCCTACAATCTCATAGCCTAAACCTTAGTATCATCTGTTGTTTAACATTAATCTTCCAGCTAACAAGCATTTGCTTCAGTTTTATCTTACTACAAATAATGCTAAAAGCCAAGTTTAAAATACTAGACTGTGCACTGACATACCTGCATTAAAACAAAAGTCACTAAAAACATCTGAGCTCCAGGTTAAGTGTTGGCTGTACCCACACCACAAGCATTTTAACAGACGTAGCAATTATTAGACTTCTCATACAGCTGCAGAGTTCTGGGGCTTTGAGAAACTTCACCTGAAATCAATCCTGTGATCTGAAGTGGAAACCCCTCACTTGGAATTACTTTGGCTGGGGAAAAGAGACCAAAGCATCTCTCAGTTTCCCCTCCGGACAATGTTGTAAATGCAAGCTCGTATTTAATATCAGAGTGCCTGTGGATCACAGGTTATCCCAGGGGCTGTGTAAGGGGTTCCCTGATCATAACCCAATCCCCAGGGCCAGGGCTCTGCTACTCACATTGACTTTGGGCTGGGAGGGCAGGGTCCCGCTGGCCTTCATGCTGCTCACTAGTTTGTTAAATGCCGTCATATCTCCGTCCTTCTTCATCTGTCTGGAGCCAGTGGCATTCAATGCTTCCTCCATCTGCTCAGCCATAAAGGGAGTGCCAATTTTCCCCTCCTGATCCACTTTCAGGCCTTTTAGCCCAGCTTCAACTTCTTCCACTGAAAGTACGACTCCTGAATGTGCTGTGAATACAGAAGAAATACCGGTAAACCACCACTCTGTTCTCAAGTGAGCTCGTAATTCTTGTGCAGGAGTTTAATACAAAGTTGTTTGAAAACAAGGAACAGCCAAAACCTTGTGTTCTGATCCTCTTCCTAGCTGTTACACCATGACTGACCCATGTTTAGACTGATTCTAATGTCCAAATTCAGAGAACTGACGTGCACAATTACTGGCACGTGAGACTCCCCAAGAACCAGTTTAGGTTTCAGCTGCCAAGTTCTCCCTACCTTCCATTTACCCTACAAGACATGCAGTTCACAACTTTGCCTGCATTTAATAGAGAATACTGGTTTGACAATTGAGCTGGTTCTTTTTCAGTTTTTTCAGGAAAGCTGCATTTACTCCAGGAGACCGGATGGCCTTCCAGTCACAGTGCAAGCCGTGCCAAATTGTCTGAAGCCATCACGAGCAGAGGGAATACATACCTGGAAAATCTAGATATTGTGGAGACTCAGCTATTCACTTAACCTGAAGTGTATGAAGTCTGAAGCAGATTTTTTGCTCAGAAATGAAAGCCTCTACATAAAGATTCCACTGGCATAAGCAGAATAAAGTACAAGTGTTATTAGCAGTATTTTTCCCTGTGTGTGCAAATATACATATATAAACACCTAGTGGTGCCCAACATCAGGGCTAAACATGCCTTCTGGACCAGCTAACACACATCACAAGGTATGACACCTTCAGAGGAAAGAAGAGAGACAGGAGCATGCCATGGGTTGCTGGAGCAGGATGTCAGCCCAAAGGAAAAGAGACTTACTGGAAATTTGGGCAAGAAGGTGGAGAAAAGAAAACAATGATGCAGGCATGCAGCATGGAACATGACCAAATATGATGCTGGTGGACCTGAGAGCTCCACATCACTCCAAGAACTGCACAGCCTTTTATGGGAACACAGAACCTGCATCAGGTACTTTCGAGCTTCCCCACAAACTTTTGTTCCTTCGTTCTTGGTTTGTGAGGATCAAGGTTGAAAAAAAGTTTTTAGTAGGAAAGTCAGATTAAGCAGAACACAGAGAAGACTTGTAGTTCTATTAAGTCAAATTAAGAAAGTTCTCCACATGTTAGCCAACACTCCCTGCTGGATGCTTAAGAACATTTGCAGTACTTGGATGCTTTCCTTCCTTGCAGCTTCACACAAATCAGAGCACTTTTTGTTCAGTCCATTTACATGGCAATACATGCTGCTTGCCAAAGAGAAGCCAATTTGGGATTAGACCTCGAGATTTCCAAGAACACATGCATTTTGTACCCTCTGTGCATGCTGTGGGCCCAAACGTGCAAATCCCTAACCTGGAGGTGCCCTTGAACATTAAAGTCAGGCCTGAGCTCTGTTTAGAACAGCTGATGCTGGCAAAAGTGAATTCCAACAATCTTAGTTCCCTAGAACCCTGTGATTCCAGTCAACATTTCTCCTGTTAGGCTGTGTTGTAGCTTTATATTATTTAATTAATGCCCCAAACAGTGAGTACAGACCACTGTGCTCCAAGTGGCAAGTCTTGGCAAGTTCAAGTTTACAGTATGCACTAAAAAAAAAAATCACACCCTCAAGCCACTGTTCAACTTCCTAGACACTGACACTTAATGGATCAGTGTGATCACAGATGCTTCCAAGGATGACTTACACTGTCAGTTTTTGGTAAAGCCAGAGTTTAAGTGCCACAGTTTCAGAGCTGACATTACCAGCCTCCAGTATGAGAAACTTATGCAAATGCCATACACAAAGCTGGAAACTCAGATCAAGGCTTGCATCATCTTATGATTGTTACTGGCCAGTAAAGCAGTCTGATAGTCCTGGTGTCATCCTGGGATAGGATGAAAAGAATCAGGGATGGTATGGACACAGAGCTGTTGAATACTGGGTTTCAGTAAATCTCTAATCCTGCCTACTCCTGGATTTGGCAGGTGAGGTTTCCAGAACACCACGCCTCTTGCTGTGAGACACTGCAGCACAAGAACTCGACAATAGCTGAAGAGGCACTTACTGCTCTCTCTAAGCTTTTCCTTGTTGGCTGAAAGACTTGAGAGAAGAGGTTTTAAGTCCACTTTGGCTTTCTGTAGCATTTCTAGGATGTCCACTTTGTTTTCAGAGTGGTCTTCCAATGGAATGGGAGCAAAGTAGTTTCCAGAGTTCTGGCCAGGGGAGAGAATGGCTTGCTCTAGACCTGAAACAGCAAAACCAGGAGCACTGCGACATCAGTTCACCAACCCAACGGCTCAAGATGAACACACACTGCTAACCAACCTCAACATGTCACTGACAAGTTATGGCTCACACCCCTTGCCTGGAAAGTCATCAGGAAGCATTGACAAGGACATTTATAAAAAGAGAACTTACAGCTGCTCGCTGTAAGAGCTTCCAGAAGAATGCCAAGTGCTTAAACCGTGGGAGAATTCAGTGTCCTGAAGCTTTATCTGCCATGTTCTCATTGAATGAGTAAGAAAGAATGTGGAAGGAGGCTCCCTGAGCCTGCACTGCCCCAGAGCCTTACCTGCCAGCCTCTCCAGCTCCTCGTGGGGGGTGGATCTCAAGCTGCTTGATCGACTTCCAGAATGACTGGGATTAGAAAACCACCTGCTGAACCTGCTGGCAGACACTGAACCTTCCCCCAGCACGTCCTCAATCATCTGGTTACGGCAGGAAAAACAAAGGGAAGAAGCTTAACAGCAGCGAGATCAGCAACATCTCTGAAAAGCTTTACTGTGCAACCAAGATTCTTCTGCTACAGACAACTAGATGCTGCTCCTAGAGTTTCAAAGCTCTGAACTGCTTCTTTTCCTTCCAAAATGGCAGCAATTTGTGTAGCCAGTTAAAATAACCCAGCACACATCTCTTATTGACACCAAATATTTGCTCAGAGTAAAACTGTAACTGAAACAGCACAATCAGAGCCCCCCCAAAGGCCATTAAATACACCATTCTAAAGTGGAAGTGTAAAAAAAGCCCAACAGGTATTTAAAAAAAAATGGTGCATTATAAAATGTAATTCAAACTAAATGCTTTTCTATCTTGCAATTTTAAAGCAGTTAAAGCCTGGTCAACAGGTACGGATGAGTCTGAACATGCAGCATGTTTACTTTCAGACACAAGAAGAGCAGCTTCCTCCTGTCAGAGATGTTTTGTCTGACACAAGTGTGCCAGCATGGTTTACAGCAGCAAAAACAAGACAGTATTGATCCCCTTGGATTGTTTGACTCCAACACATTAGAATAATTAAGACAAGTAACGTACAAACCTATAGCAACACTGTCACAGACATATCACCATTACAAAGGAACTCACTTTTTTGACAAATTATAACATCTGCCCATCTGTCTCATCAGCAGATGTTTTGACTTGGGAATTCCCCCCTGCTTTTGAAAGGAGTCACCATCTTGCAGGTACACTGAAAATCAGATTGTCAAGTCTAAAGACACATCATTTACATCTTCTACAGGGAGAACAAACTCTCCTCCATGTGCTTGTCAAATTGTTGCCACCGTACGATGAATCTTTGCTAATGCAAACCCTTCCACAACATTACCGGTACTGGTAACAGTGCAGCCAGGTCTGAGTGTTCACCTGGGGTCTCTGGGCTCACTGCCTGCCAGGAAACCTCCCCAGATCTGTTTGCTGCAATTCCCAGACTTATATGGAAAAGGTTGTTCTCACCTTACTAAATTTGTACAATGAGTCTTCTCTGAAGATATCTTAAACACTTCCAAAGAAGATTCATTCAGGATGACAATTTTGAGTATTAAAGTCGTGATCAAAAGAGAGGAAAGACAGTCAGCTAATTTGCCTCAAACACTTTCTTTGGAGATGGATCCAGGCCCAGGGATAACACTTTGGCAGTGACATCCTAACAGTCCAAAGCTACATCTCTGCAAATTCATTGTAGACTTACACACTGCACAAACAACTCTCACAAAGCAACAAGTTTTAGCTTTCACAGAATGCAGCAGCAAAAATGCTTCTCATGAATACAGTCTTAAAAACCAAAAAACTCACTGAAGCCAGGCCAGGAACACTTTTATCCAAGTTAAAGAACTCATTGAAGTCAAACTCTCCTGGAGCTGGTTCTTGTAAAGCAGCTTCTCTAGGAACTTCTTGATCTGCTGGAGTTTCATTGGCAAGGACAGTTTGCACTTCATCCTCTTCTACCACTCCACCATTGCATTCTATCCCTTAAAAAGAAAACCAAGTGGCTGCTGAATCACTGGACACAACTAATTCCTGTGGGAACAGAGCCTAACAGCCAATGCATTTGCCCAGGGATCAGAAGCACAGGACCAAAGTACCCCACCCCACGTGGTATCTCCTCAGTTGTATTGTGCTGGCTGCCTTCTGCACCCACAGCCCCTAGCACAGAGCTCCCAGGCTGGTATGTAGACTATCCAGCTCAAGAAAACAACAATTGCCTTTGAACTGTGCATTAACAACTGCCCCCTGCTCACACACACACATCAGATGTGCTGCCACACCAAGCACACACAGCTGCTGAAGGCAACAGCTGCTGCTGCTTTCCCATCAAGAATCCTTTGGAAGCTCTCCTGCCTTCTTGACTCAGGTTCTTAATGCTGGCGGCACACGACAAATATTACTCCTCCTCCATCAGGAGCAAGGCACTTCTTGTTTTAAAGACTTCTCAACAAGCTGGAACAGGTTCTGCAAAAAAGCTGTGGCATGACTACAAACCTCCTGTGCTTGGAACTGCTCTGCAGTTCAGTGACAGCCCAGGTGCAGCTGTGCATTCACTCCTGGTGGCCACCTGCAGAATTTCTAGCACCAAAAAGTCATCCTCTCTCCTGCCATACTGCAGCTTTTCAGCTGTAACAATTACTGTAGACTTGAAGTCCAATGAACGCACACAAACTCAAGTCTCCATATTCAGTTCACAGCCACATTCCTGGCAGCTCTATATGCCCAAATCCGTGTTGCTTATGTTAGTATTACTATAAGGAAAAAAACATTTCAAGCACCTCAGAGCACCAGCTTAATTTAAACCAAGGCTTTAGCACCCAGCAAGATACAGAAGTGAACAAGACCTTTTTAATAGCCTATCAACTCCTGATATCATTCAACATCCATACAAGGTTTTTTCCCAGACTCTCAACCCTGCCTTTCTTCAGAAAAAAAATAGTATTTTACCATCTAACTGATCTTTCAGATCGTAAATACCTTTTACAGGACTTACATCTTGTGCTCCAGGGTGACCAAAAGCTGTGCAAGTTTAAGATAAAGTGCTGGTAAACTGCATTTTCTTTACACTTGCCTGGCTGTGTAACAACCCCCTCTCTATGCAGGAAGGTGCCCCAGGGGCACACAAAGCCCTGGTGGTACCCATTACCTTCTTTCAGGGAGGCCGTGCGTCGCCTCGTGCGTTTCCTCCCCTTGTGATCTTCCTCCAAAATTTTATCATCGAAGCCTGTGAGCTCAATGGTTTCAGACTGACTTGTAGGACCAGCAGAGAACCACTCCGGCTCCTCTTCAGTGTAAGAGTCATTCCTCCTTCGCTCCCCGAAGACACGTTTGCTGTCACCAAACTCCCTCTGAAGCGGGATATTAAAAACATTAACCATAAAATGCCGCTTCAGAAGATTCCTCCCTGACTTCCAAAGCAAATAATCACTTTTGTTTTTTTTTTTTTCAAGGTTTATACAAGCACCCTGTATGCTCAGTAAACTTTTAAACTTTAAACTTCACGGCCAAATTTCTGCTTCGTTGCACCAAAGGCTATCGATCCACAAGTGCCTCTCTAAATTCAGTTTTGCATCCTAAGATGCAGGTTAGTGGTTCATTCTTCTTACAAGCAGAAAATATTTTAAAAAAGCCTGAAAGCACAGAAAGCATCCATTTGCTGAGGTTAAAAACAATACTCACTGACAACTGCTAGGTTAAGAACTACAAATGAACTATTAGACTTTTGAGTGTCTTGCTGGTAAGTCAACCACAGGCAAGATAAACAGTATTAGACTGTTTATTAGCCATCCCAGTTGGGCTGTCCGAAGGGATGTAACTAAGTTTTGGAAGCACTGAGTGCTGTCCCTTTACACCACGAAGGTGATTTTAAGAAGAAATGGCCTCCTGCCACAGGACACTGAACCACTGCGCGCACTCATCTGCCCCTGGCGGTCTCAGTGCAGAGCGCCCCAAAACTCAGATTTAACACGTGAACAGGAAGAGAAAGCACGAACCCTGAAGCGTTTGTCCTTGTAGTCCCTGTCACGGTCTCGGTCTCTTCCATCCCTGGAATCCCCGCCCCGATGGTCTTTGTCGAAGTTGCGGGAGGAGATGATTCTCCCGCTGCCGATCCTGCGGCCCCCGATGATGCGCACGCCGTCGCTGTCCTTCTCCAGGGGGCTCCCCGCCCGCCGGGAGCTCACAGACGCACTCACGTGGCAGCCCCCCCCGAAGCTTCGCCTCTGGGGACTCAGGACCACATCCAAGTCATCTTCTTTCACTCGCTCCCTAGGGTCTGCAAGTCAAAGACCACACAAAAAGTAGTAAATTTCAAGTGCTAGTAAAGACAAGTGAGTTGTCTGTTCCACAGCCTTGCTGCTATCCCAGGGCTTTTTGAAGGACAACACTCATGGTTTATTTTTGTAAAGCTAATCTAGCTGAGACCACAGAAAGTGCAGACAAAGAATTTACAGCTGGATATTGAGGAGTCACTGTCTTCTCCTCAAAAGTACCTGCTTTCCCACTATAGATCTAAGTGCCCAGCCTTGAACTGTAGGGAAATAACGCCCTGCAGTTGGCATTAGTTACAGTAACCAAGACTTCCTTGACACTTATTCTATGCAGTCAATCAATTTTCAGACAGATTTTATTCAGCCTTCTTTGTGTTATCCCAAAGGAAAGGTTTTGCCAACAGCCCAGGTTCCGTTTGTGCCTCGTGCTGTAAGGACACTCACCTACTATCCTACGCACAAGAGGAGTCCGATCTGAATCCAAATCTTTTTTAAAGCTTTCCACTGGTGAAGTTCTTCCTGAAGTCGGATATAAAGATGCATGCCACTTCTCTGGATCCCAGACACCATCACTGTGGAAACAGAATTGCAGGACTGTTTGCTACCCTGGAGTCTAATACATAATTCATGGTGCTGCTGCTGCAAACCCAGAATTCACTGCTCGGCAACCTGTACAGGTGAAACATCTTTCACACCCAACTTCTAAATCTTTGCCTTAGTGTGGTTTCCTACCTCACATGTGGTATTTGGATCCCTCCTGTAACAGTAAGGGAGTATAATACCCACCATCAGGTTAGAAAGGCTATTTATTGGTGAAGTTTGCCTGCTACCTGAAAAACAGCTCAAAAAGATCGTATGCTGCTGCTCTTAAGCATTCAAGTAATTTTACTTCCTTCTCACACTTACTAGTACAGTAAATTAATCTGAACAGTACAGGAACTGCTGCTTAGCAAACCTAAAAACACAAGCCAAGAACACTCATCTTCATCTCTAAAGGAAGTAATCGTGGGAGAGCAATCCACGAAGCAAGGCAGCTTGTTACGACCTGACCCCGTCTGTGCTACACAGCCATCTATACTGTAGGTAGCTTTTCCTGCAGGTCTGTCAGACTTGTGTTGTGTGAAGTTATAACACAAGATCCAGCAGAAAATAATCTCTGTTCAAAGCACAAACCCCCTGGCCAGAGCACTGAACCCTTCCTAGTGGATCAGTACTTCTGAAAGCTGTCATACACTGACCTCTGTAGCACCTGCATCTCCCATCAATATATAAACACTTCTTAGCTAAGAGTTTTTTGCAGTTTAACCTTTTCTTCGAAAGAAGTGTATATAGCCTTTGTAAAATCAAGAAAATACCTGTCATATTTTTCGGAAAGACAAGAAGGTCTTTTCTTAGAGTAGGGACGCTCTTTAATATCAAGCAGTTCCTCCTAGAAAAAGAAATAAATCAAGACATTAGTTCCAGTTCTCACCCAGACAAGATTTAAGTGACTCAAACTGTCTATTTAATGCAGTGTTGCAACTGGACAAGCCCAGTTTCACAATATGTTGTTTCATATTCTGCGAGTTACTGCAGTGAAAGTTTCTGTTTCAGTTCTCTTTCAGTGGCCACTGACCAAACACTTCTTTGGAGCGCTGATCCTTACTAGGTCAGGTTCAGTCCTTGGGAACACTCCCAGGCTGTTCACACCATATATGTTTACATATTCCCTTGCCTGGACAGCTCAGCTTATAAGCAAGACAGGCATCATGGACACTGGAGCTGCTGAGTTCTCAAGGAGGAATCAGAATTGCTGTGTTTAATGTTCAGCAGCTAAAAAAGCATTACCACTTGACCAGTTAACTGGAAATTCCAGACAAACTTGCCATTTCTGACCATCACCAATTCCAAGATACCAGAATGTATTTTATACAGTTACCCATTCCACCCAACACCAAATCAGTGCTGAAAGACGACTTGTTTTCCCACTTTGTACCAGCTTTCAAACAGCCTTTGGTTTACCATGGCACACCCTGAGTCAGTCATTTGACTGGCAATCAATCCAGAGTTTGCTCCATTTGAAAAGCATTATTATTGATGTGATCATCAGTGCTTTAAATCATCATTAACTTGGCTGCAATCAAGATGCACATTTTTAATTAGACTTTACTCCTTCTCCCTAGATTAACTTCCCTCAATCTGCCTCCCTCCCAACTGTACTGAACTGATTCACAACTGCAGAAATCAGTGGGCAGCTGGAAGGATAAAGAAATCCTAACAGCAGACACCACACATCAGCCAAACTGAAGGAAATCTCTTTACCTTTCCCCCCCCCAAGAATACAACATCCTCTAGAGCTTTTACATCATTATCCCCGTGTGATTAAAATCAGTTCATTAACTATGTGGGCTTGATACTTGAAAGTTTCCAGATGGCAGTTTGGTAGCTGGATAAAACCTCCACACACACAGACATTCAAGCATCATCCTGTACAGCCTTGAGCAAAAAGAGCTCCATTACAGGGAGGAACACTGCCCTCCCTGCCCACAAGCTTCCCAAAATAAACCTCAATCTGTGAGTAACATCAGTGCTGTAATACTATCACAGCCTGGTGCAGATACTACAAGTATTAACAGCCCTGTCCATCACCACATCGGGAATGGGCCGCTCCTCTGGCCACGAGAGGGAGTCCACAGCCTCTCAATCACATCCTATCGCAGCCCTTCATTTGAGTGAGGAAAATTTGAATTGTTTCTTGGCTTTTGCTCATTAGCTGTGCACCCTTGGAGCAACAGTTTCCCGCGAGCTAGAAAAGACACTGTTGGGACTACACAGCACTCCTGGAACAGGAGATGAATGCTGGCACTTCCAGAGCGTGCTCTTGGTGGTTTTCTGTTTAATTCACACACTAGGACGTTTAAGTAGGTGGGTGAAAAGTGTATTGAGCTGTTACTAAACAGTTTTAATCAAACAGCTTAGAACTACTCATAGTATGAGCCAATTGTTTTCCTACTGGTAGCGAATATAAACCACTAAAGGAAATCAGTCCCCTTTCCAAATCAGCAGCACACATCTTAAAACAGTGCTCCCTCAATCCCTAACTAGTAGGATACTGAAACATCTGAAAATGCCTTACAATATTGATTACATGACCACCTTAAACCAGCTATGTTTAACCTGTTACATGTAAAAAAAAACAAAATATGAAGAAAGATATTTCAACACAGACTGATTTCTGGTATTTCTTGATTCAGGCTCCTTGGAAACCAACAGATAAACAAGACTAGACACCTTCTGGCACTAGTTCTGCAGCTTTATCCTGATCAGAAACTGTAGGTACTGAATTAACAAAATTGATGCTAAAAATACCTTGGTTTCAGTGCACAGACACCACCAGCACTGGCTGAAAGCTGCCCAAAAAGCAGGATTTGAAGCTGCATTCAGTTAGTACTCTTGACAGGAGCTGGGCAGGACAGAGCAGGTACAGATACCACTTTTTCAGCAGGGAAAGTGTAAAAGCAGCTCTTCTCCTTCACTTAAACTGAACAGCAAGCCCTGAACAAAAGTATACTCTACGTCCTCGAAGGTTAAGTGCCCATCTTCTCTAAGAAGTTAAAGAATTAGAAAGTCATGCTATTCCCATGAAGTTTTGCCAGTTCCGAAGTACGTGGTTTATTGTTGATGTCTAGTTAAAATAAGCCAGAGCTCCACTATCTCAACAGAAGAGGGCCACAACGATAATTTTTTTTTCTTTCAAAAAACAACCTACCAGGAAACCAACAGCTCTGAATTCCTCAAGGAAGATAACAGTCAGCAACAGTAAACTGTCTCACCCTGTTCCACACTTCAGGCCGTTTGCTGTGAAGTATCTTAACAGATTTCCACAAAGCAATGACCACCTGTTCCCACAGCTGGAGCCATAGGAAAACCAGCCCCCATCACAGACTCCTTCCAAAGGCAGTTTTCAACAGCGGTACCAGAACCCCAAACAACATTTGAGCCCTAAACATAGTACATCAAACTTACTCAGCACTGAAATAATCTTTAATTGCAAGTTATTTAGTCATTGTTCTTCCACTCGCACACGTATTTAGATAGCACAGTTAAACAAAAGCACCTGTGTTTAAGTTTTAACACTAAGCATTGGTTGGAGTCATAACTGCTTAAGCTGCCAGCAGCCAAATAAGAGCAATTCTAAGGTTACAGAAGGCATCCAGTAAACATGTTGGAGCTCCTAATAAGATCTTGTGTGCTACACCTTCCTAGGAAGAGGCACCTACTGCAAGGAAGCATTTTGGTCAACCTCTTAAAGGAACTCTGCTGAAAGCAGAACTAGAACTGTGAAGCGCAAGTGCTTGAGAGAGCTGGTAGAACAACATACTTCAGTCTCTACCATAATCTCAGCACATGCTGTGGGGTGCTCAGATATTAAAATGAGGTGGTGGGAATCAAGAAGTATCTCGAGGACAGGATTGCACAGCTACATCACATTTAACAAGCTCCTCGTTTTACACCACCTCGCAAATCCTAATCCAGGCGAAGGCTTTTCAGCTCTCACCTCACCGCTTCCCTCTTACAGAGCCTCCACCTCCCACTCTACTTGTGCGGCCGAGAGTTCCACACACAACTCAGGGAGGAAAGGGGAGCTGACCTTAGTGTAACGATGCGGGTATTTGGTTGGGATTCTGTTCAGCTCCAGGAAAGCATCGCCATTTTCCGTTTCTGTTACACCTCCTCTTTTATCCATGGTTACTTCAAAGCCTTTGACCACGGAGCTAATTGAAACAAAACCAAGCCGTCAGATTTCGAGCCGTGCGGTTCTGGAGGGGGCTCTTCCCTCCAGCCTGAGCAAGTTTGGCACGGGGGCACCGCAGGGAAGCGCCGGGTTCCCCAACAGCGCCCGTTCCCAGCCGGTGCCGCCCCCGCCAGAGCCCCGCGGCTCCGGCTGGAGGCTCCAAGCCGCTCCCGCAGCGCAGCCCGGGAGCTCCCGCACCGCAAACCCCGCTCCGGGGGCACGGCCGGGGCGCGGGGCCGCCAGGCTCGGCTGCCCACCCACCCTCCGGGCCCCGCCGGGCTCGGGCTCCGCTCGCCGGGCTCGGGCTCCGCTCGCCCCGCGGCGCG
>JAYRBT010000037.1:2954176-2975098 GCA_036023395.1 Myiotriccus ornatus | reverse complement strand
CCCGCTCCGCCCGGCGCCGCCTCCGCTCAGCCGCCGTAGCCGGGGCCTCGCGCCGCCCGCCCCGCACCCATTTAACGCCCCGCGCGCAGGCGCGGCGCGCGCGCGCGGCCCGGGGGCTCCCCCGCCCGGCGCCTGAGCGGGGAGCGGGCGGGGCGGGACGCGGCCCCCGCACGGAGCCAACGCGGGGAGCCCCGCAGGGAGCCCACGCCGCGGGCCGGCCGCGGCACCGGCGCCTCGCCTCGCGAGCGGCGCGGCGGGTGAGGAGCGGCGCGGGGCGCGGCGAGGGCCCGCAGGCAGTCTGGGCGGGCAGCCCTGCGGGGCGGGTGGCCGGCGGGGCGCGGGGAGAGCCGTGTGCGGAGCGGCGGCACCGGACGGTCCCGATCCCGTCCCGGTCCCGTCCCCGATCCCGGCCCGGTCCCGTCCCCTCAGGAGCGCGGGAAGCGGCGGGGCGCGCGGCCCCTCACGGCGATGGCGGGCGGTGACAGCTCCGCGGGGGCTCGGGGGCTCCCCGGCACTGCTCTGCCGTCCCGCCGTGCCCGCGGCTGACAGGGCCGGTCTGCCCAGCCCGCCCCGGCCCCCGCGCCGCAGCGCTGTGAGCGCAGCGTACCGGCGCTCCCAGCCAGCCGTTACCCGGCCCTGCCCGGTGCGGGTCCGGCATTCCCGGGGGACGGCGGGACGGGGTCTGGTGCAGTGAGCGGGGCAGCTGATTCGGAGACACCGGACAAAGCCTTTAGGGGTTGGCAGTGAGGGGCACACATTGTTCTCAACGTGACTTTAGGGAATTTACTGAGCAAGATCGCCGGCTCTGTATGTTCGCGGCTCTGCCCGCAGCACCCCCACCCCTGCGGCCACAGAGCCCAGGGGGGATCCAGAGCTTCCGAACACCTTGCGCACAGAGGTCTGTGTAGGAGAAAGGAATGTCATGTTGGATCTGGTGAATAAAGTGTTTTCGTCCCAGATCTTTAATGAAAATGAAAGTTAAATAGCATCATTAAAAGCTGTAAAGAACGAGACAGAAATAAACAAGAAAGACATAATTCTCACTTTTTTCTTCCACGACAAAGTGCTGCATTTTAAATGAGACAGCACTGCAACAATTGCCTGGTCTCCCCGGGCCAGCTTGCTTTACAAACAAACACACAGCGAGACTCGATAGCAACCAGCGGGCCGCCAGGCTGTGGCTGAGTGGTTGTTACGAGATGCTGTGGGTTTTGAGAGGCCGTGTGCCGTTCCATTGTTCACGTGGCTGTTATGAGCTGAATCGCTGCTCAGTTGGCTCCCAAGGGCACACCTGCTGGACGCTCCCAGCAGGAAAACCCGGCGGCACAGCAATGTCTGGACGCTGTTTTTAGCTCACGAGTGCCAGCGGCAGCTTCCCCAGCCCGGGCTCGCTCCGTCCCGGGAATCCCGGGCGCTCCGGGGCCGCTCGCGCTCCACCCGCCGCCAGGGGGCGCCTCCGCCCGGCTGAGGGCGGGGAGCGCCCGCCCCTCACGGCGGGGCCGCCTCGGGCTCCCGCCGCTCCCGCCGCTCCCGCCGCTCCGCTGCCCCTTGGAGCCGGCTCGGTTCGGGCGGGATCAGTTCCGCTTGCTGCTCCCCGGCTCCGTGTGCCGCCCCTCAGCGGGGCGGGAGCCGCGGCCTCGGCCCCTCACGGGTTGGGGGGGGGGCGCTACGGAGCAGCGTTGTGTGGGTGTCGAGTGTTTGGCATAAAAACGCAGGGTATGATTATCTGCTGAAAGGAATTTCGTGGAGAAAAACCGCGGAGAAATTTTGTGGGGTTTTCTGTGTTGTTTTTTTATTTATTTATTTATTTATTTTTATTTTGGTTGATTGGTTTTGTTTGTTGTATGTTTTTGTTTGTTGGGGGGGGTTAGGTTTTGTTTGTTTTGATTTGCGTTCTGTTTGGCTTTCTTTCTGTCACACCCTAAGCCAGGCTTATAGAAATACCCCCCTTGAAGTCTCACACTTACAAGGAGATGCCTGTCCATGAGCCCAGGTGCTTTCCCAGCCTCTGAATCCCCCCGAGGCCTTTGGAAGGCACAGGGTTCTGTGCACACAGAATTTGTTGCTGGAATTCATTGTTTTCTTCGTTTCTGTGCGCTTGTGAAGGAAAGAAGCTTAGTATTAAAAAAAATAAAAATTGAAAAGGAGTCCGTTTGGTTAGCTCCTGATTGTGTCACCCTTGGTTATTAATTTGTTTTTAATTAGGGGAACATAACTTGGAGTCATCCTCTTACAGCACCTTTCTAGCACAGCTTTGTTTAGGTAGGCGCAGTTGTTGCCTTAGGATTCAAATGGTTGTAACTTCCTTACCATTAGATTTTGTCAGTACAGCTCAGGGCAGCGAGGCTGGGAGACACACACTTTGCGTGCTAAACATCTGCAGTTGCGTTGTGCTGTTTGTGTGCTGGTCACCTGAGTGGAATTCATGTCTTTAAGATATTGTATTTAGCACAGATCCATTTGATAGATTCATCACAAATAACAGGCACCAATTTATGCTTTGTCCTAAGCTGAGAGACAGCATAGCAGAACAGAGAGCAAATCTGTGCACTGCAGGCTTGGAACTACAGCGAAATGGAGAAAATCAGGAGCAGGTAAGCAGTAAGAAGAAGCTACCCTGTTAAAATACCTCAGCTGTAATTTATTTTAATTTTTAAATTATGGTATCTTAGGCTTTCCATAGGACAGGAGAAAGTTAAGGTATTCTCATAGGAAGCCTTAGTGGTCTCTGTGGAATGCTTGCCTAAAAGCAAAATGAAATGAACAACAAGCACCCCACTCCCAAACCCATCATGGAACACAACTTTATGGGGGTTAAATTATCATAACATTTAAACATAAAAATAATGTTCTTGAGCTTGAGGTATTAGCCTGGAACACATTTGGTTGTTGGCCCAACCACAGATTAATCCATGGTATCAGCTCTCTTATTCTTCCCGTGCTTTCATTTCTAACTTCACAAGGGAGAAATGATCCGTCTCTGACTTATTTTTCATAGTTGCCATAAATTCTCATGGGTGCAGGCCATCATCAGTAAATATGTGCAACACATGCAGTGTTTCAAATTTAGGAAAATCCTTAGATTTTCACATGCCTTAGACTTCAATACAAAACTTCTGCATGTTTTACCCGAGCTTGATTTGTTTTTTTTTACTCCTTTGTGTGACGTTGCCATCACATATGGTCAGACCAGGTTTGCCTTTGGAGCAGATTAAACAGTTTAAAAGGGAGTTGGCCCTAATAGGTGAGCAGGAACCCCGGGCTTATTTAGCTGGACTTCTGCAAACTTGCATTGTTCCCATCGCTTTGTGAAACCAACATTTTTTTCTGGTTGCAGCCATGTCTTCCCCAGCTCAGTTCAGGTGATTATTGGGGTGACATTTCAGACTACCTTCTTCTGTTGCCTCCTCTGGAGCTCAAGGATGTGTTAGTGGATCTAATGTGCAAATTCTCAGGGTGGTGGCAGCATTTGTTTCGGGAAGGAAGCTTCAATACAACTGGTTCAGCAAGTTTTATCTGGTTAGGGGTGTTTTTTATCCTTGTTTTCAGAAAATTACCAAGACAAAATACTTAAAATTCATGAGAACACACTTGTAATTTTTTCAGGTTTTACATGTGAAAGCAAACTGTGTGATGGAAAAATATGTCCAATTTTGTTTTTTAATGGTGAATATGTCGAAACAGGAAGAGATTTTTAGTTTTTTTTTAAAGGAGAAACGTACTTAGTTAAGATATGAGTGAAACTAGGAAAAAGTTTCTTGTGAAAGAATGTTTCATGTTAAACTGGAAAATTCTCACTTCAGTTCCCAAGTCCTCAAGAGAATCTCTCAGCAATAGATATGTTTGAGAATAAAAGGCAGAAAACCACATTCAGGTCTTCTCTGTAAAGACACCTTGTGTGCACACACATAGGAGGGGAAGCACAAATGCACTTTAATACTTTTTCATTTCAACTTTAGAGGAAAAAAGAATTGTCTGCGACATGATTGCAGTGAATTGTGTCTTTCTGCTGGTGCTGGGGAAATTTTAACGTTAAAACTCCAGATAGTGAAAAAAGCCTGATAAAGAGACAATAAATGTTTTAGCATTTTGTAGCTGTTCTGTGGGTGACTGGACACCCTCGTTATAGGTCACTTTATTGAAATAATGCCATTTCTTTGCCCTTAGTGTGATTTTTACACAGAATATTTCCCCTTTCCTTTTAAGTTCAAAATCCCTGAAGATGCAGGAAATCCAACAACCACCTGGGCATCAAGTCCATGCAAGCGGCCAAGCTGTTGCTCCCCTCTCTGCCAGGCAGGAATTCCAGGATGGAGGCCGTGACAATCCGAGTCAAGTTGGGTGTGCCCAGAATCAAAGAAGGTGGTTAAAAGAATTCCGGACCAGGTGATAAGTACAAAACATATTTTTTCACTGAACAGAGCTAGAAAAGTGTGGTTTTAGTAGTACCAGTGCAGGCTGAGGCAGAAGGTTTTGCTCGTGGCCATGTCAGACAGTTTTGAAGATGTCTTGTGGTAACTTGAGGACAAGCACTGGCACAGTCGGATTTCCCATATATTTTATTTTCTAATGCAACATTAAAAAAAGGCTGTTTAACAGTATTCTGTGACACACTGCCAGGTGTAATGGTTTCCTCTTGCTCTCCTCTAGTGTTTTTTTACTTCTTTTGTTTGTTGAAAGAATCTTGACAAAGGTGGGATGTAATTGTTTCAGAGATTAAAGCCTATTAGTTGTTGAGCAACTGGAGCTGCTGAAAGAGGGAGGCCCCGTTCACGGCTGTGCTTTAATTTCTTCGGGAAGCCTTTGGTGCTTATTGGGGCCCTCCGTGTGCCAATTAACTCTTAAATCCACCGGAAAGAAAAGGAGGGAAGGTTACAGTGTCACAGCGACACATTAGCGAGCTGAGCGGCTGCTGGAGGAGCCCAGCTGCTGTGGGGGAGGTGGGAATAAGGAAGATCTGGTTTCAGGCAGGGCTAAACATTAAACTGGCTCGAGTATTCTGGACTCAGCTGGTTGACTTTGAGGGAAACGGTGATGTTACCACTTCTGAAGCACAGAGAGGCCCCCAGTTAGCCAGCACACTGCTCAGCGGTGCCACTGGGTGTAAGTGGGAAACATTTTGGCTACCTAGCTTTCCTAAAGTATGTCCCATTTGAAGCCTTGCAGTGGTGCTGCGGCCTCTGTTTATGGCTGATGAATTGTTCTGTTACAGGTATTAATTCCGGGGTGTAAATATTTCATATATGCATTGATCTCTGCAAACCAGACCCTTAGTTTTATTACTGAAACTAAAAGTTCCTATTTTTACTGTTGCCTGGGAATTTCCAGAGGAGGAGTACAAAGACAACTAACCTTTCCTTATGTTCCAGGCATCTAACAAAGAAATTCTTCTATCTGTGGGCAAAAATGACATTTGGACAAGTTCTCCCTTCCAAAGCCAGGTAGATAAAATTACAGAACTCAAGGGTGGGTTTCTTTTCTTTTTTTTTAAATGACTTACTGGTAAATCATTGGGCTTAGGGAGTTCTGCCTGCCAAGAAAGTATCTGGGTGTAGTTTGAGATCACTTGAATGTTTCCTTTAAGTACCCTCCTTGCTCTTGCTTTTTTCTTTAACAGTCATGGTAAAACTTTATTAACTGAATTCATAGGAATTGAACTGTTTGTGCATATAAATGATGGGGTATGATTGTGATTCCCGCATTAAATTTGACCATTTCTCCAAGGTATAATGAGAGAGATCTGAAAATTCAGTTCATTTTGCTGTTTGCACTGTTCTTAGTGTGCATTTTGGTGTCTGTCTGACTTGGAAATACCTGTGGCAGAAAATCCCTTTCTGTTGTTAGTGTTGTGTGAGCTGCTGAAACCCAGTGCTTTGATACTGTTTTCTTGGCTGGCTTTAATTTGCATGTTCATTCTTGCTTGACCACACCCTTGGGAACTGGAGCAGTTCCCAGTGGGAAGAGCTGCATTTGCTGCATTTGGAATAAGATCAGGCCCTTTGGCGATTCAGTCTCATTGCACTGTATCAAATATATTCTGGTTTTGCCTTAGTTGGTAAATGGAAGTTGCCCAATGAACCTCACCATCACTGATGTCCAGTCTACTGCATTAGCACTACTCTGGCTGCCTATAAGTTCAGGACAATGATTATTTGATTTTGTTTTTTAGAAGCGGAAATACATTTTATAAAGATCAGCAAGGAACATAAGCAACAATGAATTGCTTTTTTAGATTTAGAAGTCCCTAGTTCTCCACAGCTTTTATTTGCAATGTTCTGTTAATGCACCAAGTCCAACAAAATAACATATAGCTCATTTCTTCTTTATTTCTTTTTTTTTCCCTTTTCTGCTTGAGTGTTTGGAATGACTTAGCAACTTGGCTTGGGGTAGGTGGCTGTGAATTGCAACTTGTGAGAGGATTGATATGTGTGCACTGAGGGACCTCTTGGTGTTCTGGGCCTAATCTGCTGTTATTACAGACATGACCAATTTCATAGAGCTGGTGGGATAGTTATGATTTAAAGTGTGAGGTTGGCCTTGTGAGCTTTTTGTTTGTTAGCTTGTATGTTCTCCTGGGTCCTTCTGTTTACCTTTTCTCCATCAGAGATACAAAGAGGTGAGGCATTTTTTGAAAGGATTCATACTCCAGTTGATGAGACTTTTAGGTTCTTAGGTTGTTGCTCAGGTCATCTTGACCACATGGAAAAGTTTTGGAATATTAGATTATGACCATTGTTTTTAGTTAGGTGAGCAAAATCCCAATGGCTGCATGCAGATCTTCCCATATTTGAATTTTTAGTTGTTCACAATTCTGTTGAAATATGTACCATCCCTTCTTACCTGGCCAGGTGTGTGATAATTAAATCATAAAAGCAGAGACTGTTCTGCTGAGGTTAAAGAATTTGAAGGTCATATATGACTTGTGAGTCCATTTTGAGTGTGGCTCAGCATCCCTTGGGAGGGGCAGGTACATGAACAGAGGAACAGCTTCATTTTTAGCACAGGTGATGTGCAACTGGCTGAAGGAGTTCCTGAGCCTATTTAGGTGTTCTTTGGGAAGATTTTAAATTTGCTGTTTCTAAAGTGCAATGGAAACATCAAAACATTATAAAATCTGATGTAGGTTTTGCATTTGTTTCTATACATAAAATTTTTTGTGTTAAAATAACAAAGAACAAAACTAGCGAGGAAAATAAATGTATTGTTATTAATTATCCTGGTTGGTTGAGTAAAACTCAGAACTGGGAATAAAATATGCAAGTTACTCGTGGGTCTAAAGTCAATTGGCAAGTTAACAACATCTGTCTTATTCCTTGCCTTTATGTGAAGTGTTTACAGTCAGTAAACTGGTTGATTCCTGTCATATTCACAGAGTCTTGGAATAAAGTGTCACAGTAGGGTAGTGGTTTTAAATGCAGTTAGATGTTGTTAGACTAACCAGGCAAGGCTGGAGAAGAGGTACTGTAATCTTCATTAAAAGTGATTTGTGGTCACTCTGGAAACCTGTGTGAAGTTCCCCATGTCCAAATCTTTCAACTGTTTAGATCCTTTTATGAGCAGAAGATTCTTCAAAAGACTTTTGGCCGGTGGAAGGAGTGGTGGACAGTTTGCAGAGAGAGGCAGCTCAGCCTCAGAGCAGAGAACCACTACAGGTTTGTGAAATGACTTCCCTTTGAGGGGGGTGTGTGTGAGAACTTTTCCTTGGGTTCTGAAGGAGTCATTACTACCAGTAAGCAGGTCACAGCCATGCTATCTCCAGGCCAAGAGCAATGTCCTCATTGCTTATCGTCATATTTTTCTTACCCTGACTTTTTTTGTTGCTGTTGTCTTAGGATGAAGTCAAAACTCCCTTTTCAACATATCTTTAGAGTGCAACTGAACTTGAAAGAATCCTACTTGTGGTCGCTGGTGGCTATTTCACCAAATGACACTGGTTTTATTTTCCAGGCATTTCCTCTGTAGTCGGATACTCGAGGCCTGGAGAGCCTCTGTGTGCCAGCAGCGAGGGGAGAGGAGCAAACACTGTGCTGCAGAGTCTCATGGTAAGTGAAGTGATGGTAACTGGCTTTATTTGGGGACATACCGAGGTGGGGGTTTCCAAGGGGAACATTCCCCCCGGATGTGTGTTCCTGTGCTCCCCGGGCCCTGGCAGGGCAGTGCTTCCAGGAGCAGATGGCTGGAGCTGGCAGGGGGATTCCCTGTGAGCACTGTGGTGTAGCTACAGAGTTACTTAGGGATGCCACTGGATAAGCTTAAGGGCCTCTCCATCTGCTCTGGACGGCAGTGTTTGTTTCTGAGGGGGTGGTCTGGTTGGTTTTCTCATCTGTTTGATTTCTTTTTTTAACTTAATATGTGTTCAAGTATGTTTTTGATGGAATGTATTATTGGAATTCTCTATCAGCTGTGGCTACAGACATTAGATAATAATTCCTTGTGGTATTAACTGCACTGATTTTACCTGAATTCACTGTTCCTTCCAGGCTGTGTCTTACAATTGAAAAGAAGCCCAAGCTTTTGAAGTGCCCCTGGTCTTATTGTGGATTTGTTTTGGAGCTGTCTGTATTGGTTCCAATAGTTTTGTTCTGAGCTGATTTGCAAAATAAGTTACCTGGTCCCCTTGCACATGGACGTAGCCTCAGACTGTCATAGAGCCATTTAGACTTCCTTTCCCACTGAGTGAGGCCCGAGTATTTACAGCAGAAACTGTGTGTTACTTAGTCATAAACAGAGAAAAGTGACCTGGTTTAAGGTAGGTTAATGTTTGATTCACAAGGAAATCTTAAAAAAAAGTTTAAGGTTGGATTTTTTTTTTCATGTGTGAGTGTGAAGGGGCATAGAACCAGTGATGTTTTCTTCTGACAACTTTGCTTCAATAGCGTCAGTTCTGACCAGCCAGGCTGCTCTGAGGAGAAAGTGCAGCCACTGCATAAAGTGGTAAACTGGAATTTGTGACACCACTTCTGTTTTTAGCTGCATGACCAGCCTGCTAAATAAACTTGACTTGTTTCTGGTTGATTTCTCTGCTTGTACTAGAGGATAACTCCTGAAAAGCTACTGATGAACCTGATGAACTTCTTTTTTTTTTGAAAACGAACCAAAGAAAATCCCGTAATTCTTACCCACTAAGGTCATTAGTGAGCATTGTTACACATTATAGACCCTGTAAGCGCTGAAGACAAAGCAGTGCCATTGTCTGATCGTTCACGCTGCTCTGAACCGGTGGCATGGATGGTGCTGTCAGCGATTCTGGGACTGGGCAGTGTGACACCCTCGCCCAGGCTGAGCTTCCCTGTCATTTCACGGCTTTCCACGAGGTGTCCCTGCAGGTTGAGGGGACAACCGTGCCACGTTCCTGTGTGAAATTAAGCTGCTGTCATTTTTTTTGTTGTGCACAGCAAAGAAGCAAAAGCTGCTCAGGACCTGGCAGTGCTGGCTGGTTTATGTTGATGTTCAAAGGACAAAACGTGGGATGCAGTCTGTGGCACTGGCATTCAGGGAAAGAAGCTGTCTGCGGTAAGGATGGGGTGGAAACAGGCAGAGAGATGCTGACCATGAGGCCATGTCTCTTACTGGGTTGTGTTACCTTTTCCTGCAGTGACTTTGTTCCGTCTTCGATTTTTTTTTTTGTAATTATTTTATTTTTCTTTTTGGTACATGAGTTCTTCTGGCACACCCATAGACTGTGAATTTAAGAGACCTTCTAGCAGCCTTCCAATACCCAACAGCAACCTATGGGAGGGCTGGAGAGGGACGTTTTGCAAAGGCACTCAGTGAGAGGACAGGAGGGAATGGCTGGGTAGATCTAGATTAGATATTAGGAAGAAATTCTTTTCTGTGAAGGTGGTGAGGCCCTGGCATGGGTTGCCCAGAGAAGCTGTGACTGCCCCATCCCTGGAAGTGTTCCAGGCCAGGTTGCCGGGGCTTGGAGCAACCTGGGCTAGTGGAAGGTGTCCCTGCCCGTGGTAGGGAGTTGGAGTGAGATGATCATTAAGATCCCTTCCAACCCACACTGTTCTGTGGGTCTATGAAAAGATTGTTTTTCGTACCTTTTTCTGGTGAGAAGGTGATTTCTTGGCCAGAATTATGGCCCCTGTGTTTGAACGTGTCTGTAACATTGTTTTGGCAGCGTTTTGTGGGCAGTGTGGAGAAGACAACACTACCAGAAATGCGCTGGACATCAAATGAATATTGTGGCTCTGCAGCACTGGGCCCAGAGCCTGCAATTTCGAGTAAGTTCCAAGAGCTTCAGCTACTGCTGAACATTTCTAATGCTGAACATTTCTAATGTTTAAGTTGCACACGTGAAATTGCAGATGAATAAAAATTAGGCCTTGTATTAATTTACTTTGCCAATTGCAGTACTTATGGTGGAGCAGCGTATCAGGACATGAGCAAATGGAATGAAGCTGCATCAGGGCAAGTTTAGATTGCAAGTTCATTGCTCATGGCTTTCACCTTCAGAACTTACTAGGAATTTCCTACTGTCTGTGTGTTCTTCCTCTTCTCTTCTTTGTTCTAGTTCCCTAATCTTGTTTTTTCTCCTTACTGCCCTCCCTCAATTCTTTTGTCAGGCTTGGTTGCAGTGGCGAGAGCTGTATTTGTACAGCCAGAATGAGAAGCAGAAGGAGACCAGGGCAGTCACTCACCATCAGCACTGGGAATTGAGGAGATGCCTGGGAGCATGGCTGGGATACTTAAACCTCCACAGAGTGAAGAAATGTCAGAATGGTGAGTGAGGATGGACCAGGGCTCAGCCCCTTTGCTTAGGGCACCCTGCTGGGGTTTCTGTTCTAGGAGATACTGCCATGTCTCTGCCCAACAGATGATGAGATGCAGCTTGGGCTGCACACTGTGACAGGCCTGGCTGGCTGAGGTTGTACACTCAACCACAGGGAAGATCACCTGCCTTCCATGTGATTGAAGAGGAAATGCTTTGCTGTTCCCTTGATGGAAACTTGCACGTTGTCTATTGTATTCTAACTGGGATACCTGTGAGAAGGATGTATTCAGGATTTTGAGCAGTCTGTGGATTTTCTTGATAATCAGACAAATCACAACTCATACAGGATGGTAAAGGTTATTACACCAGTTCTTTTGTTTCTTCCCTTGGAGTCACTGGAATGAGTTTGGATATTTGTGTGAATTGCCTTTGGGTTGGTGGTAGTGGAAAAGAATCCAGCTTGGATAACTAGGAACTAGTGCTGGGAGTATGGTGAAATGTGAGCAAGCTTGTGTGTGTTGAAAAAGTGACACAACTTCCCCTCCTTAAGTCAGTGCAGTAGGTCACTGCCTTAAAAATGTCTTTGTGTTCAATAGGAGGAGTGTTAATGGGAATTCTTGCCCCCATTTTTCAGTGTTAGAGCTCCCATCACATCAGAACCAGTGGCTTGGATTCCATGATTTTACCTGACACAAATGACCCTGGGACAGAACAAGGCAGGAGTAATTTGTGTTTGTTTTCCAGAGCTGGCCCAGGAGTTTCACCGGAGCCGGACGCTCCAGCGCTGTTTCTCCGACTGGCGGCAGTTGTTGGAGTGCAAGAGAAGAATTCATGCTCACCAAAGGGACTTGGAAAAACAAGCAGCAAGGATTGCCATGTGGAGAGTCTTTGCGCACTGGAAGCATTGTATCCCATCTGTATTTGCTCCCTAGCACGGACAGGTTAAAAGCATTCCCGCGGGGGAAAGATCCAGTTAATAAGCAGGAATGTTGGGCAGCAGCGTGGGTGACAACAAACGTGTTATCATTGGAAAGATGTGTGTAATGCCATACTAACAATTAATTAACGTGCTGCAATTACAGGATGTTAGCATGTTGACGCCTGAGAGCCTGCAGAAGATAATTTACGATTGTGCAGGAATTCCTTAACAGTGAATCAGAAATCCATTGTGATAATCCATCAAAATCAGAAAAAACCCTGGCTTTAGTCAATACTTCTGCTGATAACAGTGCTGGAAATTCAAATATTGCAGCAAATTTAGATGGAGATGTAGTGCCCCTCTGTGGGAGAAGGTTGTGTGTGTTGGATGGATGTCTCTGTGTAAAAGGTACTTTAACTCAGTGACAGATGTTGTGCTGTGTGTGGAAGAGTCTCAGCAGCGTGAGCGGGCTGAAGAGCACTACAGACATCACCTGTTGGTAAGAGCACTGTCGTGTGTCAGGTGGAAGGGGCTGTGGGGACTGTCCCTGTAATGCTGACAGTGGTGTGGGGGTGTTCAGTGGGAGATGCCATAGTGAGTTTGGATTGGACATCAGGTTTCTAAATTTTAACTGTTCTGGGATCTGCCAGTTGAATACAAATGGGGAAACTGTGCTGCTCTCCAGTACAATTATTCTTCCAGTTGGGAAGCTGGAGAAGTGACAGTTTGTGAGAGGAAATGGATGCCTTGCTTTGATGACAAGTTCATGAATCCTGGCTATTGCAAGGACTAGCATCAAACACATATTGTCTGTAAGGAGCAGCCAGCTCTAAACTTCCCTGATTTGGATTACATAAAAGTTGTGTATGTGTTTGGTTGTTACAGAAACTTGGCTTTAAGGGGCTTTGGCAGAATGTTGTGAACACTCGTCTTCAGAGAATGAGAAAAAACCTGTCACACCGTCAGCACCAAGTTACAGTGAGTTTGACTCTTGTTCTTGTGTTAGTTTTTCTTGAGCTGTCCTTTCAACTTCCACGTTCACCTACAAAGTGCTTTTTCATTACAGCAGTGGCTTTGTTCCTAAATACCGATAACCACAGAAAATCTCCTGTGTAAGTCAACTGCCACTCTTAGATACATTATTGCAGTTTTCTGTTTCCTTATGTTTATGGTGATTTTTTCTTTTACCAGAAAAATTCACAGCAGGTTATTGAGCAGGTTTGGTATGTGAAGCAGTGCAGGAGGCAACCACTGCAGTATGCAGTTTCAGTAGAACTGGAATAATTTATTTCTCTGCATTCTTCTCCTCACTTGATATCTATGGGGTGTTTTTTGTTTTATTTCAGGTGCTGCAGAAGTTCTGGAACCGTTGGAAGTGTCGTTTGGAAGAGAAGGAGGAGCAAGAGCAGCAGGCCTTAACATTAGTGGCTCATGTCCGTTATAGGTACCCAGAGAAGCATTAATATAAACTTGTACAAATGTGGAGTTTGTGGGCCTTTGGTTCTCTTTTGAAGTCTGGTGATACTTTGGGAACATGACCATCTTGATGCCAATTGCTCTGATATTTTCTACGAGTACTGAACAATTTACATCTCCTGCTTCTCTGTGGGTTGTGAAAGGGAGATTGGTTAAGCCAAGCTCTGAGGCTTGTTTGGATTTAAGAGCTGGACTATAACAGAGTAATGATCTATCTGCTGCCTCATTTCTAAAGAAGGCTTGCATGATTTGAAAAATCAAGTAACTGCTTAAGCTGTAGATGGGTTGGCTGTTTGACTTCCATGCAGTCAGTGTGTTTTCTGAAGGAATTCTCTCCTGTGCTGACATTATCCCTTTTTGCCTGCAGGAGGGCATTGATGAGATGGGTGTTTGACATGTGGCTGCTGAAGGCCTGCAAGCTGCAGGAGAATCGAAGGAGGGAGGAGAGGGTAAATGGAACTCTCTTACCTGCCCTTGCTTAGGAAATAGAGGGGATGATTTCTTACTCACTGTCTCTGAACAGGAGTTAGCATGAGATGGGCTTGGATGTCGTAAATTTCCTGTTCTCTGGTGGGAGATCAAGTCGGGAAACTCTCACACCGTCATTTTCATAGTTACTTCACTGAAACAATAATAGTAATTAAAGGACCAACCCCAGCCTGTTTAAGAAGTCCGGGGTTGTACTGACAAATTAGTTGCTTCTAAGTAGGTGTCCATAAAGTTCCTTAAGGAGTCCTTCATTACCCAAGATGTGTGTATATATATATATGTAATCCTGGAGTCTTTATATGTAGAGCCACAGCCTCTTTTTATGTGGTCTGTTACACAACTCCAAGTTTTTGGTAGCGTGGGTGTCCTTGTGCAGATATGGCTGACTCTTGGTGGTGGGAGATTATCAGCTCTTGTGAATTCAACGGGACTGGTTTCTGGGGCTAATGGGTTCTTGGAGCCCTTCACATGCTGCTTACCAGTTTGTAGTTTTCCCCTCTTTGCTCTGCTGGTTTCTGGTGACAGTTCCTCCCTCCGCATGCACACAGGGACCTGTAGAGCATGTTAAATAACCTCACAGCAAAGGGCCTTTGGTGGTGTGTCCATTGCTGTTCAACCCGAGGAGAGGAAAACAGTTCTGTGCATGTCATCTTTAAGGATTTTCTTCTGTTTGTAGGTGCCCTGTGTCAGGTATTCATTGCCACCTTCCTTCCCCCTTAGGCCGGGCTTCATTTTGAAAGGCGACTGTTGCGCTGTTTCTGGTGCTCCTGGCGCAGAAGAACAGCGGCACGCTTGGAGGAGCAAGAGGGCTTGGCTCGTGCCAGAGATCACTACAGGAACCTCCTGAAGCTGAAGGCCTTCTGCCTCTGGAAGCAAAGTACTCAGGAGAGAAAGACAGAGTAAGAAGAAGATTTCTTTTTAAAAAGGGAGAGTGGTTTGGACTGGCCCTGTGGTGGCCTACTGAGGACAAACAGCATTTAATTCACAATGATGCTGACTCCTTGTTTGTGCTTTGGAGCCTACTAGTTTGTGTTTCAGTAAATGAGTTACTGAAAGTAACAAATGTGAACTCAGCTCTGTGCTGGAAGAGTTCAGTAACATGGATTGCATTGTAGGAGAAATAATTATTTTTCTTATAGGAGGCTCAAGGAGATGCAAGCCTTAAGATTTCACTGTTCAAAGTGTCTGCAGAAGACTTGGAACAAGTGGAGGGAGGTGAGAGAGTTAAGAGATGGGGAAGAATTCTTTATTATTGTCAGATTGCTTGTATGGTTAGAAATTAAATTGTTTATTTTAAACACTAGTCAGTCCTAGACTGTCCTCCTTTTCCAGGTGGATAAAACTAGTTCAGTGTGGGTGGAACAGTAAGGGAGGGGAGGGAGCTCTTTGATTTCTGGTTCATGTGTCTAGATATGGTGAGGATGGGATTATAGTTTAGATGCACCTGGAAATGTAACCAGAGTCAGGTGATGAAATTGTCCCTAGCCAGTACTCTGTGTGTCCTTCTCAAAACTTCAGGTTGGAAGTTTGCAGCCAGGCCTTTGTGTGTGGCCCGTAGTTGTGTGTGCAGGTTGTAGCAGACCCTGTCACAGGGTACTTTTATGCTGGGCCTTTTCCTTATCATGATGTACCAGGTGTGCCCTGCAGCGTGTTGTGAGAATCTGTGAGAAATGTTACAGTTGGCACTTGTATGTTGGTGCAGACTGTTAACTTGAGTGAACTGAATCAGTCTTCAAGAGGATTCCTACAAAGGGCAGGAAAAAAACCCACCTCAACTAGACCTTTTGGAGGAATAGCAGAGTGCAGCACCAAATTGAGTGAAAACCTCTTAGAGCAGGAAAAAGAACTGATGTTTCCCCAAAGACTGGGAATGGTGCCTTTCCCTCTTCTCTCTGCCACTGCCTGTTTTCCCTCCTTCACGTGTCTGTATCTTCTGGGCTTTTTCCCCTCCCTCCTTGCAGTATGTGGGCCATCAGCGGGAGAAGTGGAGGAAGTTGGTGCGAGCAGATCTGCACTATCGACAGACATTGCTGGGCAAGACCTTGGCAGCCTGGAAGGTAGGAGGGAATGTCCCTTTCTGTTGTCTGGCTGTGCTGAAGTTTTCCAGTGAGAGCTGAAGAGCTGCCACACTTCTTCACTCCAGGCACCAAGTGGGGAAGGTAGAATGCAGGCTGTTGTAGGTAGGGCTGTGTAAGCTCTAGCATTGCTTTGTGGAGCATACCCAGTGTCATCTCGTGGCTTTGGTGAAGAGTGTATCACAGGGAGCAGTAACTAGGGTATCTTGACTGCTTGTCACAGAGAAGCAGCATCTGATTTCGGTGGCTCTAAATATTTTTTTTCCTCACTATTACTCTCCTGAGCTGCTATTTAGAGATTCTAGATGTCTCCTCTCCTCAGAGGTGTTAACAGTTGAGGGAAATTTACCTCTCAATGCTTTTTTTTTTTTTTTTTTTTGCAGAGTTACCAACAAAACATACAGTGTGTTCTGTACCGAGTAGCTGAAAAGGAGGAGGAGCACACCAGACTGCTGCTGGGGTGAGTGTTCAGTGCTGGGGGTTGACTCTGCCATGCATTAGTAGAAAGTAGAAGATGTAGAGGCTGTCTTCCATTAGTGAGGAGAGTGATTAAAGAGATTACCGCACTGCATTGGTTGTAGTTACTTTAGTTTTAATTACCTTATTTGTTTTAATGCTGTACAACTGGAGTCGCTTGCAGAGCCTGACTGGCTGAGCTCTGGATTTCAGTGTTCTGTTTTGCTCTTCTTTCTCTTCAGCAGAGACCTGAACAGGCAGAAGGTGATTTGCATGACTGAGTTTATAGAGACAGCTGGTTTTGGTTCCCTTGTGAGTAGGAAGGTGCCAGATAAACAAGTGAGAATCATTCTTAATGTTTGGTTTTACTTTTTTTTTGTGTATTTTTGCCTTCAGGCAGCTTCTGTGTACGTGGAGAGAAAATGCCCTTGCTCTTATACATGAAGCCAAGGCAACAGCTCGGGCAGATGAGCACTACAGGAGGGCAGTCCTGTCGAAGGTAGGGTGTGCACAGCAGCTGCCAAGGGGTCAGTACAGGTGCTGGTTCAGGGCAGGGGTCAGGTAATGCAGTTAGTACAACCAAAAACTTGATCTGAGAGTCACTACTAAGAAAGGTCTAAAAACTGAGAGCCTCACCTTGTTTTTACAGGTGTCTCTGAAACTTGTCCGAGTGAGCCCATAATATTTCCTCTTCCTTTCTTTCTCCTTATTTCTTAGCAGGAAGGGAAAACCAGTATGATGTAATAGTAATACTGGTGAGGTGGAGCAGGAGGGTGGGTGGATGGAAAAGGAGAATGCCTTGAAAAATGCCAGGGGGACCCTCTGAAATACTGCTGTGTTTCATTTGTGGGAAATTTTCACTCTCTTGCTGAGCCTTATGTGAACAATGAGATGGAAATGGTTGTGTTGGGGGCAATGGGGAGTATTTTGCTTCCTCTTCCATGGCAGTGCCAGTCTGTGTCCCATGCCCTGTTTGCATGGTGTGTTTAGGTGTTGCTGCACTGGAGACACACGGCCTGGCTGCGAGCGTGTCACCGCCAGGAGAAGGTGACAGCTGTGATGGAGGCCAGAAAACGTCTGGATGTAGGTGAGCTGATGGAGATACTGATCTCTCAAAAGACCTTGTTATCTGTGTACTGACCAAGGTCAGTCTATTGTGTCATGTGTGCAGATGAAGTGACTGGATGGTCTGTTAGCTTACAAAGGACATCCCCAGAGAAGGGAGAATGACTCGGGACTCCAGTGATCTGCTGAAGGCAGCTGGTGTGGCTTTTGCTTCTGTGTTGGTTTCTTGTCTGTATAAGGGATGGTAACACCTCCTTCCTCAAAGCAATTTTCTATTACTAATTTTGAGAAACTGAGACATCTGTTTTGAGGGCAGTTCAATATTACTGCTTCAAGGCCCTCAAACTCTGCAAGCGTTTTCATGGTACCAGCCACATTCTTGACACGAGGACTCTGAAGCACAGAGGGCAAACGGTTTCCTAAAGGTTATAAAGAATGAAAGTGGCAGCAGGGAGGACTTGCAAGTCACAGCTCATTGTCTGTTACCTGAAGTGTCTTTCACAATCATTCCTTATAGTGAATTCTGTCAGTGATGAGTGTTGTCTATGTTCAGTACTGCTGAAACAGTCTGCAAGAGCAGCTGATCACTTGATACTCTGAAATTTAGTCTCCTTTTGGTACGTGAGTTAATTTATGTTCTCCTAACAGTGCGTTTACAGACCCTGTTTCTTCACTGGAGGGAGTTAACGAGGGAGTGTCTGATGCTGAGGGCTCAGCACCTCAGGGCAGTACAGCACCACCAGCAGCACCTGCTCCACAAGTACCTGAGGAAATGGAAAAATTATCATCAGCAGTGCCTTGAGAAAATGGTGAGAAGGATCAGCAGCCTCCCCAGCCTATGGGAAGTGCCATGTGTGCAGGAGCAGCCGTGTGCCCTGGGGAGGGGAATGACAGCCTTGGCTGAGGAGCAGCGTGACAGCCTTTTGTGCTGAGGAGGAAGGAACCTGCCTGTGTCTTGCCTGAAGAAACTGATAGAAGTAACAGACTTAACAAGAGATGACAAGCTGTGAATGCAATCCTGGCTGGACTCAGATACCTGCAGATGGGGTTACACTGTAGGGCATGTGGGTGTTGAGGGTGACCTCAGCAGAACAAAGGGAGGCTGACAAAGGCTGTTTGGTAGCTGTTCTGCTCTAGCAGCATTTGACTCAGATAAATGAGGTTTGCCTGCAAGTGACTCAGTGTTTTGGTTGCCTTGCAGCTGCTGCAGAGACTGGGAGATCACCTAATGACTCACAGGCTCTGCTCTGTTGCCTTCTCTTGCTGGAAGGCTCGGGTAAGGAATTTTCCCCTGGGGAGATCCCTCGCTCCTTGCTAGTCCTTATCCATCCTTCTCCGTCATGTTCTGTTTACACAAGGACCAAAAAAAGTTTATTTAAACATTTTCAGGAGTTTTTGGTTCTACTAGCACGAGACACACCTTGCCATAGACTGGGTGAACTGAGGTTTTTCTGTTCTGGCTCTACCAGCATTTCCTCTTTGGTTGATGCTTTGGCTGGTGTGGGTGTGTGAACTCCTAACCTGGTTGCTGTGCATTTTTTTTTCCCTGACAGCTGTTGCAGCAGCAATGGGAGAAGCAGCAGACGGTGCAGGCGCTGTGGCACTGGTCCCTGTCGGTGCAGAGGAAGGTAAGGGGTTTGTGGGGCAGGGGCAGTGAGCTTACAGATGTGCAGATCAGGGACAGCTCTGACTGCAGTCAGCACAGTGCTCACTGAGTATCTGTTTCCTGTCGTCTTTGGGGTGCTGTACGTTATTTTGGGATGCTGGAAAACTGTCCTTAAATTGTCTTAGCCCATTAAAAAATGAATATGTGTTTTACCCCATCCAGCCTCAGCTGACTTAAATTCCTTTGTCCTCGTAGCAGTGTCCTGTAGCTGTAGCTGTCTATTCCTATCCTGTGGAACGGAGAGTGTTCCTGTCTGCAGGGGGAGTCCCTGGCCTGGAATCTGTCTGGGTAACACTCCCAGCTGTCTCTTGTTCCTGTTGCAGGTATTTGGTGCTTGGCTCACATTTGCCAAGAAGCAACAGAGGAAAGATGGCATTGGAAAAGGCATAGGAGTTCACCATACAGCTTCTCTGAGAGAAGGGGGAACCTGGGCCTTGAGAAACACCTGTGGCATGAAACAGTTGCAGAATCAGCTCCATGCCCAGCACCAGCTGCAGGTGAAAGAGAGAAGTGTTTGCTCAGATACATCCAGAACTGGGCTGCTCTGGTCTCTGCTCTGTGTGGGGATGTGTTTGTGTATGTTGGAGCCCACATCCCAACCGTCGTTTGAATCCCACATACACCTTTGCCTGCGGTTCAAAGCATTTCATTCAGCTGAGACTGGAGCACTTCACACTCCTGTTGCTAACTGGCAACCTTCTTAATGGAACAGTTTCAAAACTGGCCAATTCCTGCCACAGACAATATTCCTGGATAAAACCTTTGCATGTGACTAGGGTCTGGTCTCTAAATTCTGTGCCAGAATGAAGCATTAGATCTGATCCTGCCTTAGCTTTAGCTCTGCTTTTACCTTCAAATGTGGGCTTATGTCACTTCTGCCTTTGAGTATGAGCCCAGCCCTGTGTGTGAAAGGGAAGATAGGGATGCCTGTATTGATTGCTCCCTTCCTGCTTCTGGGCAGCCTTCCCAGCTCTAGTCCAGATTTCCAAGACACCAGTTGTTCCATTTGCTATAATGTGCAGCTTGCCTTGCTGCAGAACTACCCGATCCTTCTTGCCCCAGTGTTACCACGGTAACCTCTTAATTTAGCTACTCTGGCTGTGAGGTCATCAGAAATCTCAGTTCCTTCTGCAGTGTCCTTCTCCCTGGGGGATGTGGTGATGCTCCTGCTCTCAGCCATCACGTGTCTGCTGTTCTTTGTGTTGGCAGGCAGCCCAGCCCTCCCCACTCCGTGTACCGCTCTTCCATGCTGTGGAAACAGAAGGCTCTCTCCAAGACATTAAATAAACTTTTTTCTTTTCTGCCACCTCTGAAGAAGCAGGTGACACTTAGGAGGCCTGATGTTAGCCCTGAGACAAGAGGACATGCAGCAGAGGAAGAGCCATGGCCTTCAAAATGCAAACATCTACCACTGCACCCTGCTGATGGGGGCTCAGTTCGCTGTGATCTGTGAGTGTAAACTTCTAGTTCCTCCCCCATTTTTCTGGCATATGTGTAGCTTTGCCTATATGTAGTCCATCTAAGTGTGTCTCATTTTTTTGTTTCCAAGTTTTCACACTGATTACTTAGTTTCATGCACTCTCCTTAACTCTTTCTCTGAGCCTGCTGGTGGTGCAATTACAAAGAGCTGCTGTGAAATCCAAACATCAGCCCACACATAACGGAGGAATTTGTGACTTTATATTTGCATATCAGCATCAAGTAGAAGCAGCTCAGCTGTAGACCTTCACTGTGTGTTTCTCAAGATACAGCTGAGCTCATGGAGTGTTGGTCATTTGTCATAGGAACAGTTACACAGAGGAACAACTGAAAGATTGCTGTGGGACTTTGGCTATCAGCAGAGCTTATCTTGCCCGAGTGACCTAGAGCTGTCACTGAAGCTCTTGGTTTTTTTCACTGAAGAATGAATAAGCTCTGATGAAGTGATAAACATCAAGATCCTTGTGGGGGAGGCCAGCTGGCTCTGGGCTCTCTGAAACCTAGGATACTGAAGATGGAACTTTGCACCTGGCAGAGGGTTAACCACGGAGAGTAAGGACTGTGGCACAGGGTGGAC
>JAYRBT010000037.1:2888400-2954076 GCA_036023395.1 Myiotriccus ornatus | reverse complement strand
GAAACAAGATGGTAACTTCACATTGTTTAAGCTTGTCTGTGCTGCCAAAAGAAGTGTTTGTGCCCTGTTCAGCTGTGTCCCTTCCACCACTCCCTGTGTGGGCACAACCATTCACACAGTGAACGAGATGGTCACATCAATACAGGTGGAAATTTAGTCTGTAGGAATTATTATTGCATGCAAGGGGAATGTTGCAGAGCAGGGATGAATGATGAAACAGAACTGTTTCTTTAGCTGCACTGGCAGCTTATGCCAATTTAAAATAATCCTGAATCTGGGGCATTATTTTGTTTTTCTTTTCAGAAATGCTATTCAACGAGCCAGGTTACCACCACGGAGGCCTGACTTCCTTCTGGAATCTCTAGAAAGCAAGGAACTGCTGGGACCTCCGTTTGCTAGGTAGAAAATCTATTTTTAGAAGGAAAAGTGGGCATAGTGAGGCAGCTGACTGGGGAGCTGTATGCAAGGGCATTGCAAGATTCTGCCTTTATTTCCGCTGACTGCAAAGGACAAGACCAGCAGGTTGCACTGTATAGTGACCTCATCCTTCTTTTACAGGTCAGAGGTGCCTTTTCAGCAAACACCTGTGAATAAATGTTCTGCACAGACTGGGACCTTACTGCAGACACCTCACCTGGAGGGCAGCACCTGTAAATGTCTGTCTCAGATGGGCAGTGCCACTCGTTCCCGTCCCGCTCTCCCCTCTCTCCCACTGTGGACTCCAGGTGTGCCCTGTGCTGGGCAGGGCCCGGAGCTCTGGTCTCCTCCCTCTTTCATGCCCCAAATGACAGCTGGATCAGAGCAGGTGAGTGCACTGCTGAAGGAGCAATCGGTGTGTGCACTGGGCTGCTGTCAGCAGCCTGTTGCTTGTTGCTGTGTTTTTCTTTGGCTCTTCTGAACTGCCCAGCTGGATGTTGAGCTGTTCTTGTTCTAGCTGTCGTGTTTAAAGCTGACCAGATGCACTGCCTCTGAATGCCCAAGAACTGTGTACCCCCAGACTGACGCAATCCACATGTGTGTTGCATTGTAATTCAGGCATTTTTATCCAGTGGTCTTCCTACCCAGATCTTTTCTTGGCAACTGACTTGAGGGAGCTGCCCCTTCAGAGCTTAGAGGACTTACAGTTGGCCATCCAAATTTACAGGGATTTAGGAATAACTCAGTTTAGGAGCAGGGGCTGTGTCTGAGAGGCTCAAAAAATTGGAATTCACTTTACCTGCAAGTCAGTGCTTCCATTTTAAACTCCGTTGTTCCACACAGAATAGGGGGTTAATACTGATGTAATGTCTCCATGCTGGAAATGGAGGAGCCCATTTTTTAAGCTCTGCTTCTTCTGTGGCACTATATGAGAAGGGCTGTGACTACAGGGGTTGTCTGAGTGGGAGTAGCTCAGGTGCATCCTACTTGTAGGGCTTAGTCAAGAAAACCCTTTGAGGAAAAACCCAGTATCCTTCTGACCTTGTAGAGAGGAGGTCAGCCTGGGAGCGATCACCAAGGAGCCCATTCCCAAGGCTCCCAACAGAACTCTGCGGAGAAGAAGTTGCGACCAAATTTGCAGCCACATCTGCTGTCACCTGAAGACCTGGGGGGACAGTGGAGTCACCAAACTGCGGGTAGGTCCTCAGATCTGAACTGCAGCAGCTCTGCAGCCTCCTCTAACACATGCAAGACTGCAAGTCACCTCCCCAAAATGGACAGGAGACAAGGCAGTCTTGTATGCCAGCATCAGGAGGGAAAGGGTATCGGTGTTCCTTTTTGGGATGGTAATACAGTTGTGTGGATTCTGCTGAACCTGCTGTTCTGGGGATTGAAGGGTGGGAACTGCTTAGGGTTGGCTTCTTTTAGCAAGAGTGTGCTCAGTGCTGGGGCAGAATTTGCTTCAGGAGGGAAGAGTTCACCCAGTAAGGCTCTGAGAGCTCCCTGTACTGACAGTGTGGGTGAAGGGGGCAGATGGTGTCTGAGCATCCCTCACTGGGGTGTTTTTAATGACATGAGGGCACGAAATTTCTGTTCTGCAGGACTAGACTTTAACTACATAATTACTTCTAGACTAGATATAAAACACTAAATCCTGAATAGCCAAAACAGTCTTTGTAGCTGACAAAGCCTTCAGAGCTTGTACTGCTCTCTCTGTACCTGACCTTTTGGGTGAACAGGTACATGTCGCAGGGTCACAAACCATGTGAGAAGGACTCAGGAGGGTTCCATTTTCCCCTGCCTATTAAAAATGTTTCCTGTTTCTTTGATAAGAAGAAACAGTGGATGTCTGTTCTTCTTCCATTGCTTGTGCTTTGTGTCTGCCATTCAGCTGAAGGGGAGGAGAGGGAGCGCAGTTCCAGAGAAGAAATGGCACTGCAGAGAAAGGTGGAGGCTGAACTCCGACACATCCAGCAGCAGATGCAGTACTACTACAGCAGGAAGCTGGAGCTCAGGTATGTTCAAAGGCCCTTTAGCCAGCCCTTCTTTGTGTTGTCAGCTCAATGCTGCACTATTTGTATGCATCTACCCTGAAAATAGTCAGTCTGTTCACAGCAGAACTGTGAATGGAACAGAGAAAAGTTCTAGAGGTTTTAACTTTCTCCTTTTGAGTTTCATCCAGGTACATCCAGGGAGTATGTGCATAACTTCTGTAGTCAGCAAGGGGTTTAACTGTACCTTTGGCAGCTCTTGGAGAAGCATGTCAGAGGTATCATGGTGTAATCTGAAGGCAGGATAAATTAATTGGGCAGAGCAGCTGAAATTCAGCTTTTAGATCTTTTATCAAGAGGAATGAAGACTGAGCTTTTCCAACTGCCAATTAAAAAATAAATATGGCTGGTATTTGATAACTGCTCAACTAGAACAAGAAAGCATTTACAAAACTGCTTAAAAGAAAATGAAGCTTGGAGGGAATTTTCCTTCAGGAAAGGAAGAAGTCAGTGACTAGGAGATGGAGACAACAGTTTTCAGATTCCTCTGCTTTCCAGCATCCTTTTCTCTTTCCACTTTTTAAAAAGATTTTAACCATTCACAGGTCTGAGACAAAAAATTGGGTGTTACTGCAAGTATCAGTTGCAAGTCTAAGTTGGCTTAGACTGTTGAGCTCTTAATTGGAGTAAGAATCCTTCTAATCCATTTTATCAGGTCCTGTCAGCAGCAGGCAGAGATTCTGCAGCAGTGGCTGGAACTGAGCTCAGGACCAGGAGCCCAAGCTGGTGTGCAAGGAGTTCAGGAAGAGCTGGGTCAGGTGTGTACAAAGCAAACTGGAATTACAGAGGTGATTGTCACTGTGCTCTGCACTCAGCCTAAAGGCTGATGGCAGCTGTGAGGAACTGTGTACTAAGCTGCTGGGAAAATGCCAAGGGAAGGGAAACTTGTAGGCAGAAGTGGGCTGAGAACAGGCTCTGGGGGTGCATCTTCCTGTTTGTTCAGAAATGCACCTCCAGCTCCAACAGACCTCTCTGAGGCTATTTCCAAGCTACAGATCAGGCTTTAGGAGATTCAGTCTCAAAATTCCGCCTGCAGTTTCTCAAGACAGTTTCCCTGTGTGCAGCCTGCACCAGCGCTGTCCCCACGTTCATCCACCAGGTGTGGGACTGCTCCGGTGCCTCTGAATCCACAGCAGAGCTGTTCCCAAGGGAACCTCCTGTCCCTTAACTGGCTCTCAGGGGGATAACACAAAGGCTGCTGGAGCAGCTCTTGCTGTTCACACAGCTCATGCTCTCCTCTTCCCTTGCAGCTGCAGGTGAGGATCGACTCCCTGAGCCAAGCGCAGCCGATGGACAGACAGCGCGTGCAGAGCCTGCTCGCCCGCCTGCGCGAGATCCAGCTCGCCCTGGATCTGTAACTCCTCTGAACCGACCTGCCAGCTCAGGGGTAGGAATTTTTGCCCCTTTTTTAGCAGGGGAGGATGGAAGAGATGTGTACATTCACTCAGTTCTATGGACAGCATTTATATTTGATAAATTAAGTTAAAATATTTTTGCTTGGTTTGTTGTTACTAAAGCTGATTAAAAATTACACTGGAGCTCCACTTACCTCATGCTGCACTTGAAATACCTAATTTAGGTTACCCTGTTGTGCCAGAAAGATAAGCAACACAGATAAGACTCTTTATTTCAAAATGTTTGCAATTAAATGAGTTCATGTCAGTAAGTCATACACTTTGACATACAAAAATACCGTGCTACTGATACAGTTGAATTAAATGGATTCTCCAGGCAGGAGAAATTCACAGCATTATCAGTACCCTCGAGGAACTTTGCTTTCAGTTCTGGGTGTGTTGCTGGCCCTGCATCACAAGCAATGTTGGGTTATTAGCTCACTCTGCACAGTATTAAAACCATCCTAAAAACAGCCACGTGCTGGATCCTCTCCTCCTCCTGAGCTTTCTAATAAAGCAAACATCCTCCATCACAGGCTAACAGTAACCTTCACATACTGTGGATGATGCTGCTGAGTAGGAAGAAATTAAAGCTTAAACTTCCTTTGGCTTTGTCTGGGTGCCACAGGCCCCAGTGGAAAAAGGGGACAAGATTCATTTGTCTTTTTCTCTCATCCACTGGAACAGATTTGCTTTCTACTGTTAACACCACAATTGAAGTTTAATCAAAAATCTCACCATAACTTTATCCTCTTGGGGTTGATATTTGACTTACTCTTTTCTCACTCTCAAAGGTTAAAAAAAAAACAACAACCTTTGCATCTGGTACTACACTGCTGCAGGAGTAAACTTGCTAATGCCAAGAAGTTTAACAGGATAGGTGGCTGAGAGCCACTTCAAGCTTTCAAACTCCCCCCCATCCTCCGTGTAAAGTGAGGAAACACTGACTCCTGGAGCCAAATGAATTTTCTCCAGCTTGTCCCCCCAGTAGCCACCACCATCACCTGACCCGGGACTGGGCTGCATCACTTAGAGGCAGTTCATCATCCCTTCCCCCCTGATGACAAGCTAAGCATACAGGACTTGGCAAACTGGACATCTGGACAGCAAAATGATATTCTATTTTCTGCAGTGCATACAAAGAAGATAAGGGTTTCTTCAGGAGATCAGAGCTGCTCAAAGCCTGACTCCCTGAAGTAGCAGAAAAGTAGCTCAAGCAAGGAAGTACTATGAGAAATCTTTCAGAAAGCAGAAAGGCAGGTTTCATAAGCGTGTCCACTCCAACAAGCTCTGGACAGCACAATCACTTCTAAATGTTTGAGTGCTGGGACTTGAAACAGTTTATTCTCCAAAAACAACTGATGCATTGCTTTAAAACTCAATTCCTCTTCACTTTGGCAGTGGTTTCTGTCAGCACCACATAGTGCCACCTGCAACAGATCCAAGGTGTGAGATTTTAACTCTTCTTGAAGTGAACTCTAAAATTTTACTGTGGATGACGCTTCAGCACAGAGCTTTCAGCCCCCAGCACATTCCCAGCATTAAGTATGAGGGCAGAAGTTAGAGCCAGTGTGGGATTCTTTTAATATTTTGAGTGAGATGAAATTGTTGCCGGTCAAGGGAGGGCCAGGTTGGCACCTGGGAGGCAATGTGGGATTTCTTCAAAGAGCCATAATGCTTTTAAACACAGTCAGTGCACAGGGCATTTCACTCTGAGCAATAAAAAATGGTCCTGAAGTATCTGAAGCTGTTCTGTAATAGAGGAGTTAATTCTTCAATAATTTAGTGACAAAGCAATAACGAAGATACATAGCAGAAAGTAAAAACATAGTTTAGTTGCTATCACATCACTTAAGAAAAACATTCCCTGTGTCTTCTAACTCCATAATCCAAGAGGTGAAGTAACTGTCTCTCATACAGACAAAAACTTTAAGGCCTGGAGTAGCAAAATAAACCCATGGATTAGGAATAGGACACCCACCTCTGTCTGGGTGTTTGTTTGTTTTTTAAAAGAAAATCCCAAGATGACAAGTGCTGTTGTCTGGAATGTAGACACAGTGTTTGCAGGTTTAAAATACAGTGCAAAGTCCATTTTTAAAGGGACAATGTCAGGCAAAAGCAGTGGAGTTGTCCAACAGTAGAAAACCTGGCTGAGTGTAATTCTTTCTAGTGATGCTCTGGTGCACGTTTTGCTTTGTTTGGGCTGTGAAGCCACACCAGCCAATTTCACTGTTTGGCTCCATGTGCATTCACAGGCTGGCTTTATGTAACAAATTCAGCAGAGTTTCTTAGAACAAAATAAATATGAGAACATACTCTTTACTCAAGGTCTGAAAAACAAATATTGCAGCTACAACCTACAAGGTCTGACTCAGCCTGTCAGTGTCCCTTTAAACACAGGTAATCTCCACCCCTCCCCAGTGCACCTGCACAGCCTCAGAAGGCTTAAAAGGGACTTAAGAACATCATTATCCTGTGGCACACTGAGGGGAGAACATGAAACAGTACAGGCACAGGGTGGGACAGAAACCTCCATGGGCAGCATCTTTAAAGGCAGCTGTACCCGATACATCCATGATCACTCACTTCAGTTTCTACATTCAGCAGCAGGTAAATGTAGAGCAAATACTCAAGGTTAACACAGCAGTGACATCTTCTCCTCACCCAGGTCCTGCTGAGTGATAAGGACTTGTAAAGTGAAACACTCAGTGGTGTGAAAAAAGTCCCTTTGTATAGAAAATCTTCTTGCTGAGACAGTTTCTATAGAGAGCCCAGTGCTTCTCCGAAGCGGATTTTCTGTCCGGCTTTGAGGTTGAATTTGAAGTCCTTGGGTGCCTCGAAGATCAGGACGATCGTGGAGCCTAAATTAAATTCCCCTAAATGTTCCCCTTTCCTCATGGGGATTCCCTCCTTGTTGTTGTTGGATATGAAGCTGAAGTCATTGTAGGAACCTTTAGAGTAACTTGGACTGTTGGTGTGCAAGTCCTGTAGAGAGAAGGAAGAAACTGTCACTTGAGTGTTCATTAGCACAGCTGCAGACTATACATGCTCAGGCATTTTCAGTGCAAGAACTCACAATTCAAAGGTGCAACAGAAATATTAAAGAAGTAGTCTATACTGGCCACGATGTTTAGATCAGTCTTAGAACATCAGTATGAAAAACCCCCAAATTTCAGGGTAATAAGATTTTTTTTTTTTTTTGTAATTCTGTTATGCCGTGCCAACCTCAGCCATCCAACCCAGCAAGCTGCTGCTCCAGCCCCGCTCACCTGGTCGAAGTAGATGCGGATGGAGCCCACGTTTGTGGCCCCCACCGCTGTCAGGGAGAAGAAGCCGTGCTTCCAGTCCCCCGTAAGAACAACCCGCTCGTTGTGGCAGAACAGCTCCTTGATCCAGCGAGCAACTCCGGGATTCACAGACATCAGAGAGCCTGCAGAAGGCAGAAAATATTCAGGTTAGGTTGTGTGGTTTGTAGCAGCATTGTAATGCCACCCAGATGGTGTTTCCAGTGTAACTGTGGCTGATCCAGTAAACAACTGTCACTTGTTTGTAGGAAGAGAGGCAAATGCTTGGCAGAGTCAATGAGAGAGAAGGTATGGTGAAAACAAAGGGGTCACAGAAGGATGTGTTTGGCAGGCCATGTCTCTCAGGGTGTTTGAAACCCAATCCAAATATTTATGTTTTTGCCACATGCCAAGAAGTAAATTATTTTTATCTGCTTAGCTAGAGTATGATGGTCTGCAAAATCTCCAATCTCAGCTCCAACAGTGCCACTGTTTAGTTGCATTTTCTTTGCCAAGCACAAGCAGAGATCACACTTTAGGCTGCTGTCTCATGTGATCTGCAGAACTATCTGTATTTCAGGTGCAAACTGAATAAATAGTGTTTGGGAACAAATCAGGTCAGGTATTTCAAAGAACTCAAAGAGCCTGAACACAATATTACTGTTTGCACCATTTATATGTGGCTTGTCCTGGTAAACCACAGTGCTGTAACACTCATCACTATTTGTGACAAATCCCTTTGCTGCCATCATCTCTCGTGTCTGTACAGCTGCTGCACTGCTGTGTCTCAGCAGTGGCCACAGCAGTGCTTCCCTCCAGAGCTTTTCCCAGAACAAAAACCAACCTGGGAAATGCCGTCGGTGCGACACCGTCCAGTCGGTGGGCGAGTGGAAGCAGTGGTAGTCCCCTGGAGCAAGGTAGATCACACAGTGGTACAGCTCATTCCCCTCCTTGGTGACCAGTTGTTGCTGAAAAGAGTTACCAGGTGGGGCTGCAGAGAAAGCAGAGAAAGGAAGGGGTTAAAGACACTTCCCTCAGTGCTGGGGCAGCAGAGCAGTAATAGCACCAGTCGGTCATTAGAGGGTCAGCACTGAGCATGAATCTTGTTAAGGGGGAGCTTATAGAGTCTGTGATATCCAGGTGCTTGGGCCTGTTTCAGTGTGACAGCAGGGGGGCTCCAGCCTCAGCATAGTGACAGAACTTAGAGCCAAGGGTAGGAACCAAGCAATTAAATTCAAATAATCAGAATGAGTCTGGCATGACACTACAAAGCTATTGGTGAGAAAGAGAAGAACAAAAAGAGTGACATGTTCATCCCCAAATAAAAAAAAGAAACAACCACCAGAAATCAGACCTGCTTTTGTTCCTGATAATGCAAGAAAGAGAAGGGGGAGGAAAAGTGATTTCTTTTCTCATGATCTCCAAGAACACCGAAAGGGCAGAGCAGAATAAATGCAGAACTGACACAGAACTCACCCTGACTAAAATGCAGTTCCTCTGTGGAGACACGAGGTCCCAGGAAAGACTCCAGAGAATAAGTGACCCCTTTTACTTGCTCCACTTCACAGTTTTTTACCTGCCCAAAATTCAGGATCTTTCCATCAGAGGGACTAATCTACAGCGAGGAGAAAGAAATGAAACACATTAGTTCCTTCCTTCCTTCCTCCTGAAGCAGCGCTGTGTCCCGGGGCTGAGGGGAGCTGGCAGAGCTGTGCACAGCCCTCCCCTCATTCACCACAGCCCTCCCTCCCTCACCACGCTGTGCACGCCGCACACCGGCCGCGCTTGCGGCTTCAGCTTCCTGCGGAAGAACTCGCTGAGGTTCCTGTAGTGGTGCAGATCCTCCACGGCCGCCTCCTTCATGTTCACACCGAAGGTCCAGATGTACAGGCTGTACACGGGCTTACGGAGCCACGTGGGCAACTCCACCTGGTTCAGGCGCCCCCAGGCCCGCGACAGCAGCCGAGTTGGAACCGACTTGTACAGAGCGACCTGCGGAAAGAACGGCACCGGTCACTGAGTGCTGCTCCCCGTGCCACACAGGATCACGCTGCCTGCAAACCCTCCCTTCAGCTGTGGGTCACACCACGCACCAAGTGGCCTTGAGGTCAGTACAAGATGGAACACTGCACCTCAGCCTCACCGCCTCCATTCTGGGCAGGGCACAGAAGGGACAGCATGACAATAATATAACCTTACACTGAAGACAGAACTCCCAGTGCCCTGCAGGCTGAAGCTCCACATTCAAGTTACCGGAAGCTGCCCATGTGAGGCTTACAGAAAAAAAGAGACATTGCACACATTCTAGTAGAACGTTAATCACAAAGGTTTAACATTACCACATTTTTGTTAATAACCAAATGAAAACTAATGAAAAATAATGTCCCAGTGTTTGATGACCTGCTCCTCAGATGCATTTACTGTGTTTCCCACATCCCACTCTGTGAGCTGTGACACCAGTACCACTGATGAAACGTACCCATGTGGATGGAGCTACACCAGTATAAACTTACACCAGCCTTACTCCTTCTCTCACAACAACAGGAGTTGCTAATTGCAGGAGTATTAAATTAAGTGCCTTTGCTTCTGTAGAAATGTACCTTTGGACTTGCAATAAGCCTGAGTTTTAGTAGCAAAGAAAACAAATGAAATGGAGTTGGCAAGAGGTATCTGCTGTTGATGTAAGTGGACAGATGACAGCAACTTCCTGTTGATAATTCCAGCAGACGGCTCTTCTGGGGTTTGTGGTACTTCCTGTCAGCCAAAAAGCTCACGTGGCCATGATGTAATTGGGGGGGCTGGAGGATGTGGACCAAAGGAACTGAACGCTCTGAAACCAGTTTTGGAAAAGAACTGGTGATCTGCTGACTCTGGTGCTGTGTTTGTGAACAGTACAGCTCAGCTACAACTTGTTGGCTTTTTTTCTCAGTGAGAGTAATCATTTATTCTTAATATTAATCATATCCTTCATAATGTCTTGCAAAATACAGCCATAAACAGAGACAGAACACACTGGCTCAGAGCCTGTCCATCCTATAAAATACAGCAAATTAAGATTTCAGTTACAAATCACCATCCCATGTACATACAGTGATATTTCAGAATGAAAATATCAACCTAATCTTACCTCAGATAAAACCTTCTAAATAAACAGTACGTTGGGTCTTTTAAGCTGACCTTATACAGTGTTAATTTCTAAAATAAATTTTGCTGTTTTCCACCAACACGGAGAATATGCAGATAGAACTATTAAAAAAAAAAAATCACACCAATTGTCAAAAGTGCTATTTCCTAATAACTCCTTCTCTTCAAAAGAACCTTGTTTTCAAGTTGATGGAATCAAACAGAACAGCTGCTCAATGAAATAGTCTTAAGAATAGCAATTTTGTTGCAGTTTTCAATGAAAATATTTGTGTGGTTGTTGCATTCTGAAATGGCATGATTTGTGAGGAGAATAACCACGTGCAAGGCATCCACACCCTGCTCTCAACAGTGTCACAGCAGAGAGCTGCACATCATCTGGACAGGCTGGATCACAAATGCTGAAGGAACCTGAGGAACAAACCCTCCCAGTGCAAAAATAACAGAGAGCAAGAGATCAACGTGGCCAGGAATGGGAACCTGCCAGGAGGTTTGGTCTGCCCTGTCCTAGCCCTGAACCTGTGAGGTGACTGAATTCATTCACAAGTTTCTGTTGATTTTCCCCGACTGTTACAGGACAAATTCTCTGCTACTGAAAAAGTCTATGAAGCAATTAGTCAACACACCCCTGAACAGTAAGAACTAAACAAGCAACATGAATTACATCTCTGCTTTCACACCAGTCATCAGCAGCCTGTCCTAACCGAAGGAATCCTCCCCCAGGTGCTGCCAGCACAGCCAGCTCAGCCCCGAAGCGCAGAGACCTGCTCACACTTACCCTGCTCATGGGCCTCCATCCCACTCGGGTCAGGGGTTTAAGGGCACCGAAAGGCAGAAGGTAATAGAGAATAGTCAGAGGCCAAGAACGGAGTTTCAGAGCAGGCCTAGACATACAGCTCAGCTGGCCCAACCTCCGCCTCAGGGCCAGCTGGGGGAACTGCAACCTGAAAGATTACACACAACAGCAGAGGGTCAGGCATCTCAGCTGCAGAGCCACCAGCTCCGACAGCTGGGCACGACTTATTGCTGCTAAACGTTACTCAAACATTGATTCTGCACGTCTGCACTCCGTTATTTTGATCAGTTCTTCCCCTCCCAAAATAGGTGAACCTAAAAAACCCAAAAAGACCCAAAAGAAGAAAAATCCTCTGTCCAAAAGATGGTGTTCACTGCACAGGTCACATTTTAGGAATGACACTCTCAAAAATGAAAGGCAAGACCATTTGCAGGTGGCATTTGAAAACTAAGTCACAGGCGGTTCATCCAAATAGTAACATGAGAATTTAAGTGGAAATAACAAAGCACAAAGGTGCTTCTTCCAAATATCAGAAGATTACAACCCCAGAAAACATTTCTTGGACTGCTTCAGCTGTTGGATAGCCAGAGTGGGCAGCAAACAATATTCTGAAAGCTGGGAATTTGTGATGCTGGGAATTAAACCACTCTACCAAGGGACAAATTTATGGAAAGAACAGATACTTTGATGAAAGAAATCTTTGAAACCTAATAAACTGAGGTCCCTCAGAGGGTTTGTGCATTGTAGGCATATTGACTAGATTGTGCCTCAAGTTGTGTTTTATATCCCAAGGGATGCTGGAGTCAAATTTACAGACCTGTTGGTCACTCACTAACTTTAGGAAACAAGTACTTGAGGAACAACAGGAGTGGCACTCCTAAGATAGTTAAAACAAATACCTGACGCCAAAAGACATCTTCCAAGGTCTTAAAGCCTTCCCTGAGTACTCTGGTTGGGAACAGGGAATGTGTGCACAAAGCCAATATTGCTGCTGCTGCCAGACAATCTGGTCTCCAGAGCACAATAACCAACTCCTCTGCCTCACAACCAGCTGCATCTCTGATTTTTTTGTCACGTGGATGTCCTGAGAGGGGTCTCCTTTTGCACAAATGGCCACGGGGAGAAGTTGACCTTGTAACTCTCAGAGGGAAAAGCTACTCAGCTTATTAGAGCCCATCACAGGCCTCAGCTCAGGCCCTTGCAGGAGGTCTGGATGCAGGAGCCTTCAGGTCCCCATTTATTCTCTGGCTTCTGCTCATGAAGAAACCATTGGCACTTCCAAGGTCACATTATCAAATGGAAGTCTGCTCACCTGAGGGCAAACTATTCAAACCTGGCACTGACTGAACTCCTGGCTAGTAAACTATCCCCCTGCAGCCGGGACATTGTGATGTGCCCTCACAACAGCCTCACAAACTCGAGTGGGATGGCCTGACTGCTCCCAACAGCTCCTTCTCTCAAGGGACTCTGTGATGAACAGGGACACAAAGGATGAACTACAAACGTACTGCCTGTGTCCTTCCAAGATGGAAAGAAGCTGAGAATTTAAAGGAGATTTTCTTGCCAACTCATTCTTTCCAAAACTTGGACCAGAATTAAAATGCCGTGCAGGCAGGTATGACTGTCACCACTCTGGAATGCAAGATGGTGCCTTTGGCTCAGAGATTTTTTTCTGCAGTGAACACAACTTCTTTTCCCCCAGGAATTAATAAATAACAAAGAGAGAATGATCTGTGCATCACAATGCAAGGGGTAAAATGGGTCCTGAGCAAAAGTGTTAGCACAGTTAAAGCCACTTCTCAGCAGGAGGTGGGACTGCCATGGGAATTGGAAGGGACACTTCACATTCCCCCTCCCATCCTCACCCCCCCAGCCGGCCGGGGCTGGCGGGCCGGGAGCCGTCCCGCTCCCCCTCCTGCTGCTCTCCCCCCCTTCACTGCAGTCGCTCCTGGACCAATCCCTGCAGAGCTGCATCGCTCCGGAGCCCTCGGGCTTCTCACTGCCTTGGCCTGGTTTCAGAGCGGCCCCTCAACTAATTTTTCCATTCTCCCAGTGATGGAGAGGAGAAAGGAAAGGAACGAAAGCCTCCTCATCCCCCTTGCCGCGGAACAGCCTGCCCTTCCCCGCCGGCGCGGTGCATAAGGAGCTTTATAGTAATTAGGCCAAACAAAAGCTTCGCAGATGGCTCCGTCTCCTCCTGCCCAGAAACCCTCCCGGCCTCCCTCCCCCTCGGTCACCATTCCTGCAAAGCACAAAACACTGAACAGTACCTGAAACGAGTTCTCCTACTTGGTGTCCCACCGGCAGAGCCAGTCGGGCCTGGGCTCTCCAGCTGTGGGTGCTGGTCCCCGGCACAGCTGCTGCTGCCGCCGTTCCCTGAACGCAGCCTCCGGACATGGATTTTAACTTTGTGGAGGTTGTAGCAAGAGGGTGGAGGGTTAGATAAAGCTTTATAGCATCTCACCATTTCCCTGTGTGCAGATCTGGTCCCTGCAGGGTGTTTGACTGACACATCGTCAGGTGATGGCTGTTGCAAGGCTCAGTCTTTTTTCCTCTACCTCTCTTTCCTTTGCTTGCTCCGGCACAGGAGAGAGGACTCGGCGTCACAGTTCCTAAATCCCCCGCTGGTCTGTCTCTGGATTCCCTCTCTGTTTCCCACTTGAATCTCTGCTACGAGGGTTGCAGCTATTGCAAACAAACAGGCATCGTGTCATATTTCAACATCCCACTACAAAGCCGACTCTGCACAAGACAAAGACGAGCTGTCCATAGGAGCAGTCCTTGCTTCTCACTAGTCGGGGTGGCCATTGAAACCCAACTCCCCCAAAAGCCCCCTGTAGTGCCGGCCTGCCGGGCAGCAACGCACCAGTGAGGGCAGCAGCCAGCCGGGCTCGCACAGCTCATCCCAGAGCAGCCTGAGCGCCAGGCTGGGAGGAGGAATGGGGCGGAGAGGAGGAGGAGACAACCCCCAGCTCCAATTCTGCAGTGCTGCAGCTGCCGCTGAAAGACTTCTGGACTGAGGGGCACCAAAAATCCTTCCCTGCTCGGAGTGTCCAGCTTGGGAAGGAAACAGAAAGAAAAGGAATGGCTCTCTATCATCTTACAACCCTTGCCAGGCACAAACATCCACCTCCTCGAGTCTTTTTTCATTCCCAAAGACTCAGAGAGGGAGCAGGTAAAGGGCATTCTACAAATAACCAGATCCATACAAAACAAGCCAGTCTTAGGGCCAGCTTGAGAACTGGGTATAAAGTTGTGTCTCTTTTGTGACTCTCAGCACTGTCACTGTTTTTATGCCCAGCAGAAATAAAACACAAAACAGGAGTAAAGGAAGCTGTTTAGGTTTTTAAAGACACTGTTTCTACCTGAACATTCTAAATGTACGGAAAGAAATTTCTCTTTGACCCTGCAGACCACATCTCAAAACAGATTTTTCTGCATCTCCTGTGACTGGATTTGGATTGTTAAGGGAGCCTGAAACCAGCCCCCTGGTCAGAAAGTGGAAGTCAGATAGCTACATCTCACCTCAAGATTAAACTAACAGAACTACCCAGAACAATTTCAGGGCTAAGTCTCTAGTGGCTCCATTTCACTTTGTTCTTCTGCTGAAGGCTGGGTTTAAAACAAAACAAAACAAAACAATTCCTTGTTTCCAAAGCTTTCTAAGCACCATGAAAGCTGTGTGCCTAAGAGGGTAGATCAAAAAGAGCACTGCTGCTCTGATTAAGGGAAAGGGTTGTATTGGATTAGGGATAAGGCAGGAGTGGTGGGAGGACCAGCAGGAAAAGCCAGAATTAACTAGCTAATGGCATCCCACTCAGGCCCCAAAAGGAAAATATTCTAGCAGTAACTGTGTATGTTGATTGGCCTTTAACTCCAAATATTACAGATACTCCCTAGAAACACCTCTGGATACCCTGCATTAGAGTATTTTTTCAGGGAGAAAACTGTTCTATAGTATTATTCTGTAAGACCTGTGTGTGCATGTTGTTGTTTAAGTTGAATTTTAACAACTGCATATTAAAAAAAAAATCCAGCTAATTGAAAGAAGACAAATTTGAGATTAACTGAGAGCACTCAAAACATACTCCTTCCTCCCTGAGCTCTGTGCCAACTCTTTTTGTTTTCCTATTTAAAGTATCATTCAGTCTTTCTCTGGCTGGCACAAGAAACTCCTACACAACAAAAATGAAGCCATCTGTCTAGTCAAATGATGAAAGCAGTTACCCAAAATCCCACCAAAATCAAAGAAAAGCAACGAGGAGCACAGGGGAGCCATTTCTCTTGATTCACCAGGAACATTAGAAATTACCACCACAAAATACTTCACGTTAAACAGCAGCAATCTAATTTGACAACATCATTTCAGAAGACACTTCATCAGGCCAAGATGGAAACCATTCTCACACTGAACATGCGGGTCCACAGAACTGTGGGGAGAGTTTGTTTGGCACTGGTGGAGCAGGGCAGGAGCAGCAGAGTCCCCAGCCCACAGCTGGGGTGGCACCCTGCTCCCAATCCCACCTCCTCCAGGCAGACCTTCACCCTTGCAGGACTCTGCAGACAGCAGAGCAAACACAAGCCTTATCTACCCTCCCTTCAGGACTCTTCCCTTTAGGGTAAGGGAGGTAACCCACAAGCTCTTTCAGTAAAATTCTGTCTTACCCCCCAAAACATTTTCAAGCATCTATTATATTCTAGATGAATAATCCTGATTCTGTGAAAGCACAGAACAAGCTGAATGTCTGACCTGCTCCCTAAAAACAGGCACGGAAATGTTCTGCAGCCCAGTGCAGTGGGAAGTACCACACTTTGGTCCAAAGCAAAGTGCAAGAGAGATTCCTCTCCAGGAAGGGAAAAGCACTACTGTTAAAAGCTTTTTCTTCTCCCCTTCTTAAAAAACCTGAGCTCAGCTGAGTAAGAAGTGTCTCTTAAGCTCTGTTCTACTGCCCCCATTACACTCCCCAGGACTCCAGCACCTGAGTCCTGCTGAAATGCTGACACACGTGGCAAGCTGCCATCCCTGCCCTGGCTGCCCCAGAAGCAGCCTGCAGTTCCTACAGGGGAAGAAGGCTGAAAGGAAAAACCCACCCTGAGTTTACCTGCTTTCCATGGGGAAAGGAACAAGAACTGGTCATCAATCAGCTCATGACAGAGGATCTCACAGTGGCATCTCAACAGCTGGACCTCTCAGGCTGCAGGCAGTGCCCAAAGCCTGTCATCAGCTTAGAGGAGAATCTTACAATTGCCGGTTTGTAGGAGGTTGGACACCAGTACCAAACTCCCCCACCTGTCTGAACTACTCCAGAATCCCCGTTAAGTAAATAAGGCAGCAGTTACCAGCAGGTATCAATCCCTGGAGAATTATTATCTCATGGAGAACTGTTAATCTGCCAGCCATGCAACACCGTTCCGCTCTGTCAGCTCAAATGAGCATCAAATCCAGTGACCTCATTTAATTACTTGTCATTACCACCTCAAGCCCTTCCCTCAAGTTTTAAAAAATAGCGAGGCAGTTGCAAGAAAGATTAATATGCAACTAACTTCAAACCTGCAGCCTCGGTTTAACTGTAGGTGTGAATCATTAGGCTTGGAATGTGCCGGTCGGGGCACTCAAAGCCCCGCTGGTCACACTTTCTACATTTGGTAACAGAACTACTGTTTAAAAAATGCACGGAAAGCATCCCAGTGCTGTATTCAAGTGCCAGCAAAAATACGGTCTTGCACTGAGGGGCGAAGCCCTCGCTGACCGTTTGTTAAAGGTCCCGTTCCTGTCCCAGCAGTGACTGTTTAATTCCAGACACGTCGTCCCTGCTCCCACCCAGCCTCGTCCGGAGCCAGCCCAGCAGGAGGAACACTGGATGCTCCACACCCAGCCAGGCGGCTCCCGAACGCCGAGAGCACAACAGAACTGCCCCGATGCTGCCGGGAAACCCGAGTGCTCTCCGAGCCAAGGCCCGGGCAGCGGGATTGGCGGGCAGCGCCCTCGCTCCCGGCTCTCCGGGAACAGGGAACAGCCAAGGGGACCGGCACCGCTCCCCGCGCATTTCCCGGCGCTGCCTAAGGAAACGTACCCTGCTCGGCTTCAGCCACCCTTCCTGTCTGAAATTCTTTACTTCTCCGACGAAGAAGCCTTTCTTTATGTTTTCTCTTCATATATTATTAAGAAACATCTGATTGTTTTCCCCTAACTTTACATTCCTGTTTCAGTTGCTTTCTATAAACAGGGCGGGAAAAAAGGTAGTATTATAAGATAGCCGTAGAAAGTTGGATCATTTCTGAAGCTTAAACCTGAATTCTGTGCAAAGCCTGTTCTACAGTCACAAAGATCTCTTCTGTGAAGGAGAAGTTTTATTTACTTTGCAAAGCGACATGAAAATCGATGGCACCCTTTTAATACTTTGTAGTAATAATTTTCGATTCATGGTTTAGCACACCCCCGCGTTATTTTAGCCTGAGATCTCAGCAGAGCCAGCTCTCGGTTCCGCACAGGCTCCGAAGGAAGCAGCAGCCGCGCTCCATCCCCCGCACGGAGCAGCGCCCGGCGGAAGCTGCGCAGAGGCTGCGGCGGCTCCTCGCCCCCCGCCCGCCCCGCGGGACTCTGGACTGCGATAAGGCCGGTCCAGGAGACTCATTCTCTTTGCATGTACTCAGGGATTACTCATGAGAGAGCCGAGACTTTGGAACATCTCTCCTGAAACTTCCATCAAGCCACAGACCGGCGGTGAATCACGCTTGGCCGCCAGCCCTCGCACATCTGCCCTGCGGCCCCGCGGCCCTTACCTGATGCCCAGGGAGTTCTCCTCCGTCCCGCCTTTTCGCCTCCAACCGCCGAAACGCGGCACCGACCCTTCCTTCCAAAGCAGTTTTCAGACACGTGAACAAAGCAGCGGGATGCGAACCCCCCCTCCCGCCGCCCCCGGGGTCCCCTCTGGCCCGGGCAGGGCAGCGCAGGGCGGCTGCAGGTCCCTACCTACCTGCCGGGCACGGCACACGGTCCCCGGCCCCGCCACCCGCGCTCCGCTCGCTCCCGGCGCGGCTTCGGCCCGTCCTCGCCTTAAGGAAGCGGCGGGGCCGGCCCTGCCCCGCCTCGCCCCAGCCCTGCCCGCAGGGCCCCGGCCCCTTCGGAGGAGGGGCCAGGGCAGGAGAACCGAAAACGAAGAGCCCGGAGGGCTCCGGGACAGGACGGCACTCGCGGGACCAGGGGCTGCACAGCGAGGGTCGGGACCAAGGAGGGCCCGTCATCAGCCGCTGGCCGGGGAACAAGGCGGCGGTGCGGGAGCTGTACCTCGCACAGCTCCCGAGAGCGCTTCCCACCGCCCGTCCCGGTATGGGAACACAATCCCACACAGGCAGCCGAAGGAGGAAAGTATGCTGCAGACTCACGAACTGCTCCCCAAACGCTCAGATGAATCGCTCCATAATGCCACAAGATGCTCAGGAGGTTGCACGAGGTAGGACACACTCATCTAGTCAAAAGCCATCCCACTAGTCAGGTTAAAAAAAACAAACTGATTTTACTAGGTTCAGTTTTCCAGTACAGCTGAGAAAAACATTTGCACCATCACATCCTTCACATGTTTTGATGCTGTCGAAATGTCACCACTTTCAACATTTTCTGACCACCTTTGCTGTGTGCCTTGGGTCACTCTATAAGAAGTTTTTTTGTAATTGCATGTTTGCTTCAATAAAACTCCGAACATCACAACCCAGAAGGAAGAATGAGGAATAAGAGACCAACCAACTGGAAATTATGTTGGATTAAAAAAAATAATCAGATACTCTTCCATTATTAGCTCTTTCCTGAACTTAATACACACCTCTTACCATAATACTAAATGTCTCCCCTGGGCCAAAAAAAGCACTTTCTGTATTGTATTGCCAAGAGCTCCAGTATCCTCCTACATAAATGCAAGCACTTTCTGACATCAGTAGGAAAAACTGTTGGTTTTACCCTTGAGAGAATCAAGATCCTAAACCTGTCTTCAAGCACTTTTCTGCTGTATTAAGCTGTTTTCCAAAACTGTGGCCCGTGACAACAAGCTGCAGTTGGAAAGGACAGAACTGTGATTTAATCCCTCATCTGTATTATCTGCTGTCACAGCATCACTTCCCTCCAGGTTCACTGGACTCTTCCTGGCCCATGTCACTCTAACAAATGCTGCTTTTTGCTTACAGGAAACAGAAAAACTATGGAAGCAAAGGACACTTGCAAGAAGTTCCTCTCTCTAGAGATAAACTCTTTGTTCACCTGGCCACTCCGTTCCTCCAAACTCACCCTCTGGCCAAGGTTTCCCACAGTAATTCTTTAATCCTGTATCAAAACTGCCCCAATGCCCAGGTGAGAGGCAAAATGCCTCTAGTTAGCACATGAACGACATGCCATGCATGCAGATCCCAGCCAGGAAGCATTCTGTGACAGCAAGGATTTGGAACAATAAGCTTCCATCCATCTGATAAACATCTACCTGTCTCCCTCCAAGACCTCTGCTTTACCACATCTAATTAAATGAAAGCTGATCCCCACTGGTATTCCTAGTAGGAGACACTAAGGCCTTAATCAGCTCAAGCTATTAGCAACACAATGTCTCTAAGAAAATTACAGGAACAAAAGGCCTGTGCTGAAGAAACAATAGTTCTGCCTTTCCCTGTGGAGAAACTTAAGGGACATTTGACTTGAACCAGATTCATTTTCTTCCCCCCCATTCTTTTATACATCTCAAGCGAAACAAAGCCATCCAGGAGAGTAACTCCCTCTGTAATTCAATCAAAAGCCATGCACAGCTCTGCGAGGATCCCAACACGTATCTCTGCAGCAGGAAGAGCTTCCCTGCCTGCACAACAGGGTGAGGATTACCCATTTCATCCCTGTTTTCTCCTCAGAAGTGGGGGATCTGCCTCACACACAGAGCTGGCAGGTGGGAGATGGTCCTTATTCCCACAGGAACACCAGATTGGTACTGTGGAATCAGAACTTCAGGGTGGCAGGCTCAGCAGGGAGGGCATGAGCAGCAGCTTCTTGTTCTGCATTACTCTTTCACAGCCCGTTCAATCACTCTTGGTCTCTTTCTGTCTATGCAAAGGCTTATTCTGCCCTAAACACAAGACAACGCCCCTCTGCCACATTCCTAAGTGTGCTTCCAGTGATGCAACAACCCTGAATAATGGAAATTGATAGGTCAGCAAAAAAGACACTCCACTCTCCGATACAAAGGAACAATGCAGCTCTTATTTTCCTTGAATCCTTCATTGTTTGGAATATTTCCAACAATGTCCGAACAGTTTCTCTTTTTCCTCATAACTGTCAAGCTTCCTTTCCCTCCCACAGAAGCATTCAACAGAACTGAAGCACATCAGGAAGGACTGGGACATCTTGTTAGTGTCTCCTACTGGGACCTGCTGCATTTGGGGCCCTGTCTATCAGTTTGAAACTCTGTGCGATTCCCCTCTGTAAAAACCAAATCCTTTAGAGCTGTTTCATCAAAAGCAGTACTCACAGCTTCACCAAATAACAACAAACCAGCATATCAGTAATGAAAAAAAGCAAATTTAATGAGAGAAATAACTAATTTCCTACCTAAAAGTATGAACAATAAAAGAATATTTGGTTTTGAATATCAAAATTGGAGTGACATTGCCTTGTTACATGAATACTCCATGGACACTTACCAGTTCCTTTTTAATCAGACCCTGTTTGAAACAAGCTTCAGCAGGAAAAGAATATACAGAGGAGAGACTTACAGACAGATTTCTCAGGATCTATCACAGCCTGAGCTGCTGGCATGTGGACTGTCTGGGTCATATCTGATTTGGGTCTCTAGTGAAAATGAATTTAGAGATTCCAGCCCAGTCCCCCGCAGGCATGTGGCCAAATCACTCACACAGGCAGTGTGGTCAGGAATGCAAAGAAATGGGATGCTAAAGGTCACACTGAAGCATCTCCTTACAGTCCTAGAATTTTTAACTCCTCGCCTTCAGAAATGGCACTGAAACAGGCACTCACCTGGCTGTTTGGAAGAACATCATATATATTTTAAACACTTTAAACTTGTGGAGGAAAACCACATATACAACTCTTAACATGGAGTTGTAAATTATATTTAATACTTCAGAGGTGATACAGCAGTTGGAGGAAGTCATGAAGTATTTCTTACTTCAATGTTGCACTGGGTATTTGACCTGGGAATCTGGTACACACACTGCAATCCCACAATAATTTCTAAACTCCTTGGAATCCAGAAGGAAAAGGCAAAAATCCTTCAGGATCAGCAGAAGCCACTACAGACCCAGGTGTTACCTATGAGAAAATGTCTTGCTGTATATTCATCATCACAGGTAGATTTTTATTAACCAGGTATTAATTCCATCTCCTTGTAAAGTATATATGGTGTCAGCCATAGTAAAAGATGGAGGAGTCACTGGCAGTTCCTAATGTATCACCACTTCAGCTAAAAGGGGTTCTTTAAGTGACAGAAACTTTAGTTCCATGAGGCATTGGCAGTAGAGGACGAACGCAACATTCCCTTGTTGGAATGGAAGCCAAGGAGCTTTGCATCAAACGTGGCAGAAATAAAACTGCCCCAAGTTTCTTACCTCCCATTCACTTGCAAGCTTCACAGGCACCTCTATGCCCCTCTTCTCCAGCTGTTCCAACTTGTAATCCTCGTATTTTCTGTATCCTGCATATCCTCCACCTGTAGCTACCAGGACGTGGAAGGGGCGCAGGCGGAACACTTGTCCCACGGGAGCGGTGTGGAGCTTCTTCCTGCCTGTAACACAAACACAGACCTCAGGAAGAGAACAGCTACACAGCACAGACAAAGCAGTTCTGTGCAATGAGGGCTGGGAGCTCAGGGGATGGAAATGAGATCAGGAAAGAACTCTGTGACACAGAAGGGATGTGCAGATGCTCCTGAGTTACTGCAGCTCAGCAAGTTACTGAAACCCAGCTGACCAACACTAACGGGTCATCAGTGGTTTTAACCTCATCCCCCACCCCACATGCTTCCAACATTCTTCTCCCCAAAATATATAACACGCACTCCCTGAAAGCCCCATGGAAAAATACATAAAACGAGTGTCTGACAGCACTATCCTACTTTCCAACTGTTGGTATTATGCAGAATAATCAGTTGCTGGGGAACAGGCTGTATTAATGTGAAGTACTTGGAGCTTCTGAGTCATTAAAGCTTTCATTCCAGTCAGGGGATCCCCAGAATTCCAGCTAACTGGAAGAAGGAAGGAAATTATGACCTGCTTTAGTAAGGTGTCAGTTTTCCTGGTAAGCAGGAAAACAGTCACATTCCTGCTGTAATACAGGTCACCACGTGAAAAAAAAAAAAAAAAAGACATGTAGTATTATGTGTATTTTCCACAGAGTAACTCCCAAGCTCCTCCTGCATCACACCAGCCTCGCAGTCACTGAGGAACAAGAGCACCGTGTGGTCACCGAGCCACAGCCCAAGCACGGGGCCAGCACAGCCAGAGGAGCGTTTCCCTTCCAAAATCTTCCCTTCCAAAGCAGAGAAAACCAATCTGTTCAGGGCTAAATCAGCATCAGAATGTGCTGCTCCAACCTGTATAACAGTCAGTCCAACTTCTCAGCAATGAGTACAAGTCACTACCTGACAGAAAAGGCCCAGAGGAACCAATTCTGATCCTGACTGGAGTCATTTCCACAACAATCATTAACAGGGTGAGCCAGAATCAAGCCCTAAATCTTGCTCCAGGAAAGTCAGGCTTAGGATTTGACTATGAAAGGATGCATCAGCAACAAAAAGAATTCACTAAACGCCACCTCTATTTCTAGGCACGCACAGGGACAAAGCACAATTGTTTTGCAGTCTGGGAAGCTCTAGTTCCAAGTAGTAGCTTTGATTAGAAGCATTCAGCCATGATGCTGCAAAAAGATGCCCCATAAAAGTAATTCTTGTTCAAATTTGGTTTTAACAAAGTAATATTTTTGGATAATTTCTTTCCTACATATGTGATTTAAAACATTATGTATCCTAAAATACAACGTAATACAAAATCAGCTCTGTTCTTAGAAAAAAAATCTAAACCCCAAACTCAGTAAACAAACAAGACAACAACAACTACAGTTACAGTAAAGATTCTAAAAATTATTCTTTCCTAAGGAACAATGCTCAGTAAAGGAATCATTCAGAACAGCTAAACGTTTATAAAGACAGACTTATTTGAGTTTACAGACTCTACAACCTTTCAACTTTGCATCAGTGTTTCAACAGAAATGTCTGTACACAGTCCAACCACACTCTTGAGCCCTAAAGCCTTTAACTCCCTTCCACCACATCCCTGGTTCTAAGTTAGCAAAGCTGCTCGGCTGTTTCAGCAGAGCTCAGCAAATTCCCAAACCAAACCCCCTCAGTGGGAACGGCTCTCGCTGCTTTGAATCCAGGGAAGTTTCTGCTCCAAGAGCCTCTTGACTGCACCGATGTGAACGTTTCTCTGCCTGTGCTGGAGACCAAACCATTTGTGTTCCACAAGCCATGGCAAACACAACTTTATCTCCTGATAAATGAGGAGTGGACTTTTCCCCATCTCCCCATTAATGAAACAGCACTTCTGTGACCAGTCTCCAACACATGAACACACGATCCTTGCAAAGGCATCCAACACGCCACTGCTCTTGCCTCAACAAAACAAAATTCCACAGCTTTCAGACACGAATGAATTTCACACAAGTTTAGAAATTCTAAGACAAAGCCAGCAGTAACTGATTCTGAAACAAATCCCCGTTCAGGCAGCTGGCCCTGCTCAGGTGGCAGCTGAACATGGTGCTCTCTGACGATGCTGCTGCAGCAACCTGGGAAGCAGCACGAGAGTGTGTGGAAAACTTATGTCTTGGCACATAAACCACTAGAAACAAGTCCAGGGCAAGAGGGAAAAGGTGCAAGACTGTTGATGTGCTAATAACATTTTTAGATACTACCCTAACTCTGAATCCCTTACAGATAAAGTTAATCTGTTTCAGAATTCTCAAACACCGAGAATAGTCAGCAATGAGAATGAAAAGAAAATAACCAGTTCCTGCTCTGGAACAGGTGAAAAAGACACATTCCCTCAGAAACATCCAAAAAAGCAGGATGAAAAAGCAAAGTGCAGAAGGCAGATGTGCTCTGGTTTCTGCAGTCACAGTGCTGCTTCATTACTCTGACCTAATTAAGAACTCTTTCTAGGAAAGGACACACACACTTGGAGGAGGCTGTTATAGGGGGGAGAGAGAAAACTGAGGAGTTTTCTTTCTAATGACATCACGTGCAAGTCCTCTAGATTTACATCCAAATCAGAGTCTGAAATCTCAATGAATTAGAAAATGACTGGCTAAAAAGTTGATTTGTTCAAAACTCAAAGCTAACTTGGACTAAAATGACCTTTTCTTCCACGTGATGAACAACTTTGCATGATGTGTCTCAGCTTCCCAGGTTTTTTTCTGCAATGACTATCTTGGATTTCTAGACAACAAAGAGCTGCTGTTTCTATTCATCTGTGTAAGCATCTTTTTCAGTAATAAAATATCCATATATGACATGCCAGACAAAGGATTTGGACAGGAAAGTTAACCAAAAAAAATGGACATAGAAAATGGGATCAATAGCTCAGCTGGCAAGGAAACAAAAACTGAAGACTCTATGCAGTTGTGATGCTAATATATGACTATGCATATACTACAAGCTCACAAACAAATATTTCCTAAAAACAAATAATATCAGCTCTTCTAGCATTACCCAGCCAGAGGAACTCTGAGTGCAAGTACTATTTTAACCAACTCTTAAGCATTTCATGTAAACCTACTTTGATTTTCTGATTTATTAAAATTACAAGTACAGATTGAAATATAAAAGGATATTTATAAGTTTTCTTACAGGTCTGATAAACTGATGAAGTCAGACTCAGGCTTTTTGAGGTGAACAGCTGGTAGGAGCTGCACTACAAAGCAGGTAAAACAGCTGAATATTCTAAATATGAGGATGTTGCTTTCTATTATGCATTATACAGGGAGTTCGGTGTTGCCCTTCTCGGTGTCACCTCATGTCTATCATTATTCCCCTGGCTTGTGTACTGAGAACAGAAATCATTTCAGCTGTCAGGCTCTTTATTCAGGACTGTGCTACTACAAAGACCTCTCAGCCAACATCCACAGACTCTTCCAGGTCCCCTCCATGATCTTGTCCAACAAAACAAGGACATGGGCACCCCTGGCCTGCTCCCTGTGAGTTCATTAAAGCAGGGGGGTTTAAATATAAAACCACTGTCCTAACATGAATCACTCTGGTAAGCTATATTGTGTCTTTAAAAAAGTAATTTCTAAACTGTAGACGCCTCAGAAAACTAACTAATGTGCAGAAATTAAGAAAAATAAAACTACGGTTAATGGGTTTTAATTTGCTATAAAGGGATCATCTTCACTAGAAAAAAATCAGATGTTTTGAGAAGCTTAAAAAAAATGAATAACAGCTCATAATGAACCTTATGAAAGAAGTAAATACACTTCTTTTACTATCTGGAGAACATAACACCAGAGGAGTAAAACATAATTTGCAAGCTTGTATCTGTGGAAATGCCATGAACTGTTCTCTGATGCTGCACTCCCACTTCTGCTTTTATTTCAAGAAATTCTTATTCCCCAGTATGAGACCATAATTTGCTAAAGCTGGAGTAACCTGAATTAAAAAGCACTGGTAGGCACAAGCCATTCCTTACCACTGAAGAATGTCCTGGAAGGAGGCCTCTTCCCCAGGCCCCCGGCTCTGACACACAGGTTCTTCTGGACCAGGAGGGCACAGCTCCACACCAAACTGCAAACACAACCAACACCAAGACTTGCTTAAGCACAAATGTTCAATAATGCAAATTGAACAGCAGCTCAGGGCAGTGACGATCTTACAGTCTGACATATCATGTACTGCCATCCCAAGGCAACGTTTATGAATGGCAGAGCTGAATTCAGCCATGCTGATCAAATCAAACCCTGCTTGCAAATGGAGTGGTAAATTTTATAATGATTGTTTAGCACTTGGGATTATTCCATCTCCACCAGGGTGCTACTCAGGTGTGTCATTTAGGAACCTCCTACAACAGCAGCTATCTAAAGAGACATGATTTGGTTCATGTACCTTTTTCCTCACCATCTTGGTGGGCGGGGAAGGAGTATCTGGAAAAGCTTTAGATTTTATGAAGCAGTAATGGTATTTGTTAGACCAGTGGTGTAGCTGGAAAAGTAAAAAGGCTGCCAGGTACAGCAGCTCTTCTTTAGAATTTGTCTTACCACTCTGCAGTGAGAGTGGTTCTGCCCCCCTGAAAACACAGAAAATACACTTGGAACTGCCCACCATAGGGAAGTTTAAACCAGGACTTTTCATATGTTTAATATTATGTATTTCATTTCATGTTTCTAATAAATCTGAGAAGGAGTCATCCAGTTGTACAAGAACTGCTCAAAGCCTGTAAATAAGCAAGTTTAAACAAGTACTTGAGTGTGGCCTGGCAAGAGCCCATCCTGCTGTCAGGCAGGATCACAGTGGGGAGAGGGGCAGCGTTCCCACACCAACAGGCTCAAGTCCTCGGGAATAACCAGGCCTGGGCAGGTCTTTGGGCAACCCACTCATTCCTGAGATGCAATAGCACAGCTGGGATGTCTTCATTTGGCCCTCTGGCCTTTCATCTGCTCCTGATCAGATATACACTGAGGACAGAGTTACTTCATTAGCTTACAAGCTATTGCATCATTTGGAGCCATTCAATCCCAGAAGTGATTATAAAGAATTTAAACAATTAACTTCAGGTATCTACTGAGTTACAAACAGACATGATCCCTTTATTATGAAGCAGATTCTACAAGTAGCAGATTTCTTGTCTAGAAATCACATAATGATACTACAGACACTTGCTAACAGTGCTTTACCATTAGCCAAGGACAAAGAGCTGCAGTGGTCACCTGTCCCTATGGCAGTGGGGTGGAATACCTCACTCTACCTTCATGGTAACCCAAATGTGATAGAACAGACCCTCCCCAAAACCCAGATTCCTGTTAGCAGGTGCTAAACGTGCCACACTGCTGCATCATCTCCCAGGATAATATTTCCTTGGCGAGGCAGAGAGTCCCCACTGCTGCAGAACCTGTATGTTTTACAGAGCAACACGTCATTTGTCACGAACAACGAGGTCAGCTGACACTGCTGGGTCACACACCAGACCTGCACCAATCTGGGCTATTACAAGGCCTGTTTTACAACATATTAAACCACCTGGGGTAAAAGGAGCACTTGCTCATCAGCAAGCTGGAAGCCTGTGGGCTACTTTGAAGGCAGTCAAAAACTGAAGTAATCCAGTTAGCATTAGACTTGAATTTACTGGAAAAGTTTTCAAACCCTAAAAAGTAATGGAGGAAAAAATATTAAAACCTAGCTACAGCCCGAGGCATTAGTATTCAAGACATTTATTAGCCTTCATACACGACAGCCTATAAAAACTGCACAGCCAGAACAGATGAGCTGTCTTGGCTTCACAGGAGCCCCAGGAGCTGTTCCTGCTGCCAGGGCAGGGCAGGGCATTCCGGGACGTGGCACTTCCTCAGCCGGATCAGCACTGAGCAAGGGCACAACACCTCCCCGCAGACCCTAAGCTCTTACCCAAATTGTTTCTGGCGCCCAACGTGGGAAAATCAGTGTCCTCCTTATACTGAAATCTGTCTAAAAATAGGTAAAGATGACAAGACTAAATAGTCTCACCTTCCCTGCTCCTGCCAGCCTGACCTTGGTGGGTACAAGTGTCTGGGGGAGTGCTGATCTCCCGCCTCTGCCACCCGACTGGAGGCTGGAGGAGCGGGAACTGCCAGGGAATTCCACGTTAATTCAGCCCCTCGGTGACTTCAGTCCCTGGATAAGAGACAACCCTCGGCTACCCGCACCGAGCCGGAGGTGACAGCGCTCTGTGCACCAGGGGTTTGCTCCAGGTTCTCTGAGAGGAGGTGGAGTAAGGGGGCTGTGCGTTCTAAGAACACAGAACTGTGGCCTAGAAACGCTATTCTTTAATCAGTTTAGTCGTTATAAAAAGCACAGCCTGTAAGAGGATATGTCCTGCAAAGGGCTGTCGGTGCCCGGCCAGGTCCTTCTCAGAGCCATCCTACCCCGGGACTGCATAACCCGGGGGGCTGCAACTGCCCCCCATCTACCCATTCCTACTCAACACTTACACACTGACACCTACAGACTGTGAAACCGAGTTAAAATTATCAAAGGCCACACGCTTCTCTTTCTTAAAACACGTAAACCCCTTATCTTGCCTTCCAGCCTGGGGCACGAGCACGAGGCTCCTCGCACATGCCAAGGACGGGGACGAGGCAGCGGAGACAGCGGCGCTCGCCGCGGTAGGGAAACGTCAGCGGGAGAGGAGGGAGAGGAGGGAGAGGAGGGAGAGGAGGGAGAGGAGGGAGAGGAGGGAGAGGAGGGAGAGGAGGGAGAGGAGGGTGCAGCTGCGGCTCCCGGCCCGAGGGAGGCCGGCCCAGCGCCCCAGCTGCTCCTCACGCCCCCCACTCGCGGGGTGCCGGCTGTCACGCAGGGCTGCCGGCCCCGGACAGCGACAACGACAGTGACAATGACAGCACCAGCCCCGACCCCGCCTGGCGCGGCCGTACCTGCTCCGCGCCGCCATCTTCCCGCACCGCCTGTGCCGCGGCGCGCGCGGGGGGCGGGGCCGGGGCGGGGCCGGCGCTCTGAGGGGAGCGGGAGAGCCCGGGGACGGGCTGCGCTGTGAGGGATTCCCTGGAAATCCCCGAGGGAATACGGCGTGTACACATGGGGTCTTTCCTCAGGGGAGACGCGGAATGGGGGCACGGGTGCGACGCTGTTCGCCAAAGGGGGTTTGGTGTGGGATGAGGGCTGTTCTCGGGGTCTGGGGGGAAGGGGCTGTCGCTGAGGCGATGTGGGGAACAGGGCCGGCCCTGAGGGGACGTGGTGTGGGGACATTTCCCGGGGGATTAGTGTGGGGAACAGGGCCGGCCCTGAGGGGACGTGGTGTGGGGATCAGGCTGCTCCGCAAAGGGGCTGTGCCCGAAGGGAGGGAGGGTTTGAGAAGGGGCCGCTGCTGGGGAGTCGTGGATGAGGTAGGAAGGGTTCCCTGCTCCTCAGCGCTGCTCTGGAGGGGCAGCTGAGTTCTTGGCCACAGGTGTGGGAGCACCAGGGATGTCAGGGCAGAAATTTTAGGGAGAGGACACTCAGCTTAGGGCAGACACGCTGCTGTTCCTCCAAGTGAGATGTCTGGCAGGGTAGTGCAGTAACATCTGTTCCTACTCTGGTGTCCCTTGCCTGGATCCCAGCAGCACAGAGTGAATTTTACAGAGATTATTTGCTTTTCCGCACTCTTAGATGCATACCTAGATAGATACATAGATGCTACATTACTGGGAAGTAGCTAATTACCTTTCTCCCACGGTGGCAGGGGGGTAGTTTCACAGGGTGAATCAGCAGGAAAAGAATTCCAAAGTCCTGTGTTTCTGCATCCTCAGAGCTTTAGGACATGGTCCTCAGGCAGTCCTGATTAATTTAAATTGTGATTGATGTTTATTTGTTTTCCCAACCAGGCCTGAATAAGGTCTACAACACCTTCGTGTCATTCTGCATTTTTCACATCACCACAAGCAGCAGCATAGTATCTGTATAAATATCTTAGACATGTGCAGGAAAGCCTTTAAACATTAAATATGTAAAATTTGAGCAGAAATCCATATGCAGCCCTCATGTAACATTCATGCTATTAACTGACTGAACTGTTGGGATCCTGTACATAATGGTAGGATTGTCAGGAAGTAAAACTTCAAAGAAGGTGGGGTTTGACAGTGTTGGGTGCTTTGGTACAAGCCTTGCAAGAGCCATTAGCTTTGATGTCTAACGGCTGGTGGGCCTGACAGACAAGTTTCCCCAGAATTGACTCAGAAGTGATTCAGAGGTTAAATGTAACACACTTGTTTATAGTATATAATAATTGTCACAGGCTGAACTGATTAATGCCTTGTCCTAATCTAATCTTCCTCCTTGGAATTCAAAGTAAATATGTGGACATTTAACTTTTTCAAAGTTACTTTTATCATGTGTTTTGTTCTTACACGTGTGGGGGTTTTTAACATCTGGTAAGATTATAAAGCCTGCACTCTCTGAGGGATAAAACATACTCCCCTCAGGGTATTGAGCTGTGCTGGGCTGTGCAGGTGAGCCAAGTCACAGGGGATTTCACAGCACAGCTGTTCCCTTAGCAAAGGAGAGAAGGGAGATCTTGGAGCTTCAGAACTTTTGTTCCAGGAGTGCAGGAAGGAGTGAGAAAAGCCTGAGGATGGACAGGGCTTGGAGCAACTTGGTCTAGTGGAAGGTGTCCCTGCCCAGGGAAGGGGGTGGAACCAGATGAGCTTTGAAGTCCCTTCCAACCCAAACCATCCTGTGATTCTGTAACTCGTGTGATCAGATCAGTAACACCCCCACAAATGTTGCAGATCTGGAGAGGGAACCTGTGAAACTCAGATCAGCAATATGTGAGTGTGAAGGAAGCAAGTGGGCAATGATGACTGGGAATCATGAGGGAAGGGGACATAAGGCAGCAAAAGAAATCTGGGAAAAGTATCTGCAAAAATAGATGAAGCAGACAAGGTACTGAGGAAATCTGTAAAATGAAGAAGGAAAAGAAAGTTAGGAGAAAGGCTTTCTTCCTCCAAGACTCTTGAAATAGTTAATTCTTTCCTGAATAGGAAAGATGAAGCCATATTAGCAATGATTTATGCATCATCAGATCAGTATGCCTGTATATATAAAATATATATAATATACATAGCATATATGTACAATGTGTTGTGTGTTTTCCCTCTGCCATAGAATTAATGATGTTGATGGCTGCTGTAAAGTAATTAAGAGGTAATAATACTCCAGGCTAAGTGTTAGAAAACAAGGAAATAAGGCAGTTTGGATGACATTGCTGTGCTGGAATGGAATGAAGAGAATCAAGACAGTCAGTAGTGTCACAGCTCTGTTCTGATTTTGTGGGAAGGCATAGGATTACTTTTTGTTAAAAATTACTGAGTAGATAAACCATTATCAGGTGAAAAAAATAAAGTAAGAAGGACCCTTCAGTGTTGTGTAAAGAGATATGGTCAGTAGTTTGGACAATTCACTGAGCTTTAGGGATCTTTGCTGTAAGATAGGTTCAAGTCCTACCCATCTCTCAAAGGCATTTTGAAAAAGCAGAAGCACAGTTTATTTCTGAAGCAGAGGATTACATCTCTTCCTGTGTCTGATCAAAACAAAGCAGAAAATGCACACATTTTTTCCATCCGTGGACAGCAATAGGACACTGTCCCTTTCTCCTTTGCATACAAGGTTCTACCATCCCCTGACTGTTTGTTTTCTTAAATCTTGGTTTATCCTTGTTGATGCCTAAAACTCCTTTGTTATCTTCCAGAAGCTTTGGTCACCACTGTGGAATTCGTGGTATGAGAAGGCAGAGAGTCAGGGTAGAGAGAAGATCCTTGCTGAACTGCTGTAACCATGAAGTCAGTGATTTTAATTGTCCTGATCATCTTCTCTTCGCTGTCTTCAGGTAAGGCTGATGCAGAGAGGGACAAAGGTGACCTCTGGGGGGGTGACCTTCAAACTAATGTGTGCTTTGGTTTTGTTTTCTTCTGTGCAAAGAAGTTGCAGCCTGAGCTGTGCCTGTGGTTTCCATTTGCCTGTATTTTCCCTGTATTTTTTGATCATTGCCAGATGGTGACCCTGTTAGTTTGGAAGCTGCTTGATACACTCAGTGTATCCTTAGTGATTCAGGGAAGGTTTGCTTCCTTTGAATAGTTGGGATCTGTGTGCTCATTAACGCTGTCAAAATGTGTCAGGGAACTTCAAGCTGCTCCCCTCTGAATCCACAACAGGTTCTCCTTGGAACTGTGCTGATTAACATCAAAACAAGTGGAGTACTAATGTCTGATGCTATGCCGGAAGAAATAAAACTTTTCATGTTGTAATTGTAAACATTACTTATTCCAGGCAATATTTTTGTGTAATATTAATGGATCCCCAGAGAGTCAAATGCTGAAACATCTGGAAATGACAGTGTAGAGCTGTTGTGTTTGCTGGGCACTCACTCACATGGCTCAAGATTCCCTCGAGTTACAGTAACTGCAAAGTCTTAAAGTGAGGGGTTTTTTTTGTGAAATCCTACAAATGCTGACTTCTTTTTTGATGCTCCAGGAAAGAAATTCCGCTGGTGCACGCTGTCTGACCTGGAGCAGAGGAAGTGTGCCGAGCTGGCCAAGGCGCTCACGGCCGTGCTGCCCCTCGCCACTGCCACTTCCTTCGCCAGGATCTCTTGCATCAGAGCCCACAATACCTATGACTGCATCGATAAAATCAGGGTGAGTTCACAGGGACGTTTTTTTAAAGATGATTTTGAGTCCAAATCCTCTTTTAAAAAAGTGACTGGCAAACAGAATCTATGGGAGAATAAAATGATACTGAAAAGACAGAGCTGCATGTATGACAAAGTGCATGGTCGCTTGAGAGGTAAGAGTTAAATCCCATGAGCATTCTACTAAAAGTACTATTTTATCCCAGCTAATGCCCTTGAAATCTCCAAGAAATATAGAAAGCTGCTAGGAAACAAATGGATAAACCCAAACTATTAAAGTAGAACTTGCTCAGAGCATTTCCCTTGTTTGTGTGTTCTGGTCCTACTCTGACTCTAATTAATATTTCATCTTCCCTTTCTTCCATACTATTTTTAGCCCCTCGTCAGTCTTTTCTGAAGTAATGAGCAAATTCTTTTTCATATCAAAAAAATTTCATTTTGAATAAAATTACACATCAGACGTTTTGTAAGTGTAAGCTCTTGTAATTGAGCAGTCCTGAAATGGAGTTTTCATAATGGTAAATGCTTTGACAAAAATCATTAACAGAAAAGAAAGATAAGCATTTTCTGTAGAATAATTTCGTTAACATTTACATTCAGTCCTGGTTGCCTTCAAAAAATGGAGTCCAAATCTGACCTGGAAAACACAACAAAGAAAACCTTTCCTGTTGGTTCAGGGAGTAGTTTATTTTGTGTTTTCATTCAGTTCTGCAGCCATTTTAAATAAAATTCAGTTCAGCTTCCTGGGTTAGGGAAAGATTATACCCCGGAGAACTCTGAGCAGGATTTGGGGTTTTGAGGAGCAGTAGGAGGAAACAAAAGTTGCCTTTTTCTTCACTTGACATCAAAATTGTATTTTTGGAATGGAAGACCCAGAGAAGAAGGGAGAAAGGATGTTAGTGAAAAAGAACTGGTATTTTTTGAAGGTAACTCAGCCTTCATTGCTAACATTTCACCGTGCTTTTAACAGGGGATCTCAATTAAAAACAAAGCAAATGCTTGTAAAAATCACCGGTTACTGCTTCTCAAGCTAAAAAATGTGATCTTGAAGCTTCTGTTTGTTTTCTTGTAAACACAGTTGTTTTGAGAGTTTTGCTATTGTTTTTAAGGCAAATAAAGCAGATGCTGCCTCCTTGGATGCTGGAGATGTTTACTCTGCTGTAAAACTTTATGGTTTGGCAGTGGTGGCAAAGGAGATCTATGATCAAGGTAGGCTGGTAAAGCAAAAGAATAAGCTGTACTTCTGATTTGGCTAAGAAATTACTCTAGAGTTCTTGAAAAAATAAAATCCATGGTTTTTTATTAACTTTATAGGAGTATGGAGGTGGTAAAGAACTGTTTCTAAAATACTTAGTGATGATGAATAAAACGCCAGTGGTGCTTTGTACCCAGCAGCCTTTCTGCCTGTGGCATTGACACTGTGACAGACTGACTGCACCTACCCCTGCCTGCAGCACTGCTGGGCTGGAGCTCTGGATCCTCTAGGATTCTATTCCATCTGTGTCAGTTCTTACACCATGCTCTTCAGCAGCATAACTAAACGTTTAGTAGCAGTTCTTTGAGAGATGAACTTCTCTCATGAATTAATTCTCTCCTTCTCCCCCTAAAGAGACAAGAATATAGGGGGGAGAATCTTATCATGGTAAGATTCCTCTTTGCTCCTGTCAGTCCTGCAAGGAATGATTTATAAGGCAAGAATAAAGAAGTCTGAGCCAAAATCAAGCATACAGTAGAAAATACTTATGGGACAGGAATCTGAGAAGGAAGCCAAATTAGCAGATGGATGTAGGAAGAGATTAATAAGGAGAAGGTATGAGAACAGACAGGAACTTTTTGACTGACACACCACGAAATGGTGAATATGTTCTGAGGATAAGATATAGGAGTTCTTTCCATTACAATACCTAAAGAGTGTGATGTGAATGTTCAAAATTCCTGAGAAGCATTTGGATTGTATGATGGAGCTGCATGGGCTTGTAAGCTTTTTCCACCAGATTTTTACCTTTTTGCTTGCACATCACTTGCCATGTACCCAGTGTATGGTTGAGTTTCTGGCATCAGCACCTACATTTAATGTGCCCAATGTCGATTTTTCCTTGGCCACGTTCACCGAAGTTGTTCAACTCCTGTGCACAGGTAGAAGCTGCAGAACTGGGATGCATTTTTTCTTTATGTTCCATGTTTTGTCCTACTGCAGGAAATTGTGTGTTTGCCGTGGCCGTGGCCAAACGAGGAACTCTGGATATCCAGAGGCTGCGAGGTGTGCGCAGCTGCCACAACGGAGCCAGGTGGACGTCGGGCTGGAATATTCCACTTGGCTTCCTCCTTGCAAGAAATGACCTTTCCTGGGATGAGGCACAACCTCTGAGCCAAGGTGGGTGAGAGGAGCCGCAGGGCTCTGCCTCCGCAGGAGTGAGTGAAACACCAGCTGATGTGGGATGAACTGGGCTGTGTGGAATTGAAGGGATTTGTGGATACTGGATCCTCTTGGAGTGCTTTTGATACTGGCTCTTAGCTCTCTTCAGAACTTTTCCAGTGATCTCAAAGCAGCAGAGTTGTTACCAAAACAGGAAATCTTTGTGTGCTGTATGCAGGGAGCAAATCTTTGCAATATCTAACCAGCACAAAGATGGTTTTAAACAAGCAAAATTTGATCACTCTCTTTACAGCAAATGTTTCAGATTTGCAGTTTAGAGCAAGTAAAGCCGCATTTGCAACATTTATTAATTTGTAAAACCACCATAGTCTTAATTATGTCCCTGATATATTTGGGCCCTTTTCCTTCTTTGTTTTTTTTTTTTTTTTCTCCCCCCATTTGACTCCTTTCTTTTTGTTCTGGTTTGGTTTTTTGCCTCTCCATCTGCAGCAATCAGTGAGTATTTCAATGCAAGCTGCATCCCCGGGGTTGGTGTTGCTGCTCCTCGACTGTGTGCTCTCTGCCAAGGACAAAAATCCTATGTCAGAGACAAGAACCACTTCTGTGAGACAAGCAGCAACGAACCCTTCTATGACTCTGAGGGAGCCCTCAGGTGAGCTCTGGGACACTGGGACTGAATTCACCTTTGGGGCAAAAAGAACTTGTAAGGGAGGAAAGGCAGGGGACATGTTAATAGGATAGCGTTTGTCTTCCTGCAGGTGCCTGAAGGAGGGAGTGGCAGATGTTGCCTTTTTAGATCATCTAAGAATTATGAGTGCCACAGGTAATCCTAAAACGTCAGATTTCTTTTAATCTATGGCTGTGCTCTTTGCTGCAGAGGAGTTGGGGGTTATGCCAATCTTTATGTTGTTTCCAGTGAAAATTCAATCCCTGTGAGCAGCTCAATAGTATTTCTTGGCTCTCCACACAAGGAAATAGAAGAGGAAAGGGCAAGTGAGCAATAATTGCTCACAAGAGATTCTTAGAATGGAATCATAGAGATGTTTTTATACAGGTGATTTCTTTAGACTAAAGTCTCTGACAAAGCTGCCAGTATTTGATTTAGATGAGTTATAAGATTCCTTTTTAAATTCAGTGTGTTGAGCTGCTGGAAGGTGAAGTTCCTGTATACCTGCTTTGTACTTCTAAACTCAGTGGATCTCTTTACTGATGTTTTTGAAGGTGCTTAGCAGTAGTGTTAGCAGGTAAATAATTTTAAACAAACATAGTTACAGGGGTACAGCTTAAAGAGTATTTTGAGTCACCTCTGGCTGAGATCCCTCTCTTTGTTAAGAGAAGAACAAATCAAAGACCACTTTCCCAAGTGCTCTTGGTACCCTGTTCTGCCTGCACAACCTTTGAGCAACCTCCCCTGCAATATGCCTTGCATTCCCTCTCTGTGCCTGCTGCCAAGTCAGGGCTCACTTGGCAGATTCCCGAGTGGCTGCTCCTTTCAGAGTCAGAAGAGCAGGAATATGAACTCTTGTGTCCTGATGGGAGCACAGCCGAGCTGAGCGAGTACAGCACCTGTAACCTGGGCAAGGGGCCTGGCCGGGCCATCGTCACCCGCAACAACTTCCACAGGATCACCAACAAATTCCTCAGCATGATCCAAGTGAGTGCATATTACAAGCTGTAGATCTCCAGCTTCTGTAGTGATTACCTCCCACTTTGCCTTTTTTCTTGAGAAATTTGTAGTTAGTGTGAATAAAGCCCTAAAAATCATTTGTTCTGGGGAAGGATCCTGCACTGGCTTCTGCAAGGTTTTTGCTTTTCTCCGAAGTGTTCTTCTGTAAGAGGCTGGGAATAAATAAGTAAGGGAAGATGCCCTAACACCCAAACTGGAAAATGGCTGATGATGCTCACCCTGCCCTGGAACTTAAGTGAATTTCTATGTAGCTGAGGGAGATGTGCAGGTTCTATCAGGGCTCACCTTTTTTTTCTCTTTTCTTCTCAACTTCTGAATAGTATCTGATATCTTGACATCCTGGAATCTATTTGAAGCTGAACCTGAAATGCATGTTTAAAGAATTCATGAAGCCACTCAGCCCTTAAATTAGTTCAGTAGACAGTGAATAATTCACCCCAGTGGGCTGGGCTGTGCTGTCACACACTCTGTGGTAAGAGAGCAGTTGTACAAAATCTCTCCCTTATTGAGAGATCTTCATGTGCCTTTGTCAGTGCACCTATTAACACATCTTAGCTGTGCAGCAGAGGTCCTGCTACATTCTCAGTGCTTTCTTCTCTCCCAGGGCCATCAGGCTGAATGGAGCTGCTTTGCACGTGGTACTTCCCAATCATAAAAGTACAAGATATCTTTGTGCCCCTTTGTTGCACAAATGCTTCTCGCTCAGTTTTGCTTCCTTGGTTGCCTTGCCAGGGTAGGAGACATTGACCGCAACCCAATAAATTGGAATAATTAAAACAGGAAAAAAAAACTTAAAAAAAAAGCAAACCATGTAATGCTTTTAGGACTGGAACCACCTGCTCACTGCAGTAGCTGTGGGGTTTGTTGTGAGTTCTATGTTACGAAGCACTGATGGGAAGGATGAGGCTGCCTGATACTGGAATTGAGCAGATTTGTTGCAATTGAAAGTGTTGTTCTTGTGCCAGCGCCTCTTTGGGCGAAAAGGGAAGGAAAGAGCCAGATTTGAACTCTTCACTTCAGCACCCTTTGGGGGAAAGAACCTGCTGTTCCGAGATGCCACCCAGCACCTGCAGCTTCTGGAGGAGCAGCTGGAGATTGCCTATGTCCTTGGTCTGGATTATGTAGCTCTCCTTAAGGGCCTGGGCCACGAAGGTGAGAAGCCTTCCAGAGGATTGGAGCTAAGGAAAGGGAAGAAAAAGTTCTCCTTCCATGTAGTTCCTCCCTGCCAGGCACCAGTGCAGAGAGCCAAACATCCCCTTATGAAATAACAGATTGATGCACTGGGGACGTGATCTCACTGTGCTCCTTCCCTCCCTCTCAGGGAGCTCTTTGGAGAACAGTGTCGTGCGCTGGTGCTGCATCAGCGACGCTGAGCTTCGCAAATGTGAGGAGTGGGCACTGAGCATCAAATCCGACCCCTTAGTCTGTGTCCAAGCAACTTCCATGACCAAATGCATTGAAATGATCAAGGTAGGAGACTCCCTGTGCTCGGAGTGTGTGATAAGACTGCACAGGGTGTGTTTGTCCTGGATTGACCTGAACTAGAGGAGAACCAGCTTGTTCACCGGAGGAACAAGTGGGAACGAGAGGGAGTTTGTGCAGGGGAATTTCTAAGCAGTGGAGAAACACAGCTGCTTGGATACACAACTGATGCCAGTGCTGGTTTTGTTCTTTCCTGGAATGCTGCTGGCAGAGCAGTGAGGCAGATGCGGTGACCCTGGACGCGACACACGTCTACATCGCAGGGAGGTGTGGGCTGGTGCCTGTAGCTGCAGAGTGTTATGGTGAGTTCTCATGTGACCTTATCAAGAGGGAGTCAAAAAAGTGCCATTAAGAATACAGTTAAATTTCCCCAGTTTGTGATGGTTTGTGATGGAAGCAGGAATCAATACATATGTCCAAATTCCCCCCCGCGCTCCTCCACTGTCTCAAACATTTGGTGTGTTTATCACATCCCTTCTGTAAAAGGGACAGACATGCTGGTGTGGCTGAAGAGGATCACAAGGGTTTTGTTGGTGTGCTGCCATGTGAAAGGAATGACAGCAATGGCAACATCCTTAATGACTGTCTCTCCTCTCCAGGGGGAGATTGTGCCCAAGCTGCCGAGAGCATGGAGAAAACAGGAAAACTAATTCTTGTTAAGCACAAAGGTAACAGAATAATTTTGAGAGGGCAAAATGCTTAGATTTTCCTGAGACTGCTCTAGGGTTTATGTAAGAATGTATTTGCATGTTGGTTTGGAAAAGAATTTTCTGGCTAGGACAAGAGTTTGTGGTTAAGCAAAGAATGCAGGTCCTGTACGGCAACGGAAGATATTGTGACAGGATGAGGGAGGGAAGAGGGAGCTGTACCTGTCTGGAATATGTAATTGCCTTGGTATAACCAGTTGTTGTCATTGTTTTGCAGCACTGCCACCCGTGTATGCTGTTGCCTTAGCTAAGAAAAGTGCCAAACAGATTAACATCCATAACCTCAAGGGAAGGAGGTCCTGCCACAGTCACCTATACAGTCCTGCAGGATGGTTACTGCTGTCCACGCACACAGTGGGAGCTCTGGGGAATGATACCCAGAACTGTGACATTGGCTCTGGTAAGGGCTGCTCTGGGTTATCTGTTGACTAGACCATGAAAATCTGAAGCCCTAAATCTGGCAGTAATAGAGATGGGGCCAAGAGGATTCAGCCAGCGAGTGCAGTCTCAGAGGGTGTCGAAGCAGCATTTCCCCGTATCTGATTCTGTGTGATTCCTCACCCTATTTAGCCCTCTTCTTGCCAGCTATTAGGACAGAAATCCATTCCTGTCTTTTCCCATGTGTGAAGAGGATTTGGAATGCCTTCCCTTAACCTCACCTTGGTTGTATTTCCTCAGCTTATCAGAATTACTTCTGGAAGGGCTGCATGCCGGGAGCAGATGGCAACATGTGCAAGGTGTGCATTGGGGACAGTGAGGTGGAAGGGGCCCGAGTCTCCAGCAGATGTGTTGCAGGTCACAATGAACATTACTATGGCAACATGGGAGCACTCAGGTGAGCTTTTGGTCAGTCAGAAATGCAGAGCAATAGCCAGAACTGGATTATTATTATTTTGCTGCTGGTTTTCTTGGAAAGTTTTTTCCCCCCTTTTTGTTGAGCAACTGGCCATATAAACTTTTGCCAGAGAGTATTTTGTTTTGGTTGCAGTTGCTATGGGATGTGCAGCTGACTGGTGATTTAAAATAGTCATGAAACCATTTCCAAAGCAAGGCAATGCTTCCAAACATGTCAGGCTTAGAGCATTGGTACTGACTCATTAAGGGGAAGGGATGAAAGATAGTTCAGAATTCAGGGAGCAGAGGTGATATGGGAGGAAGCAGGGTAGGATACAGGAGATAATTAGACTGGAGATACCAAAAAAATAGTTGGAAGACAAAAATATATATAATGCATTCTCTTTCCTGCTTAGACATGGGTGAAGGTGCACATTGTGCCACAGCTTTGGCTTGGGAGCTGCTGTAAGGGATGAAGGAATTGTCTTAGCTTTAAATACCTGGACACATATGAGACCTGTACTGACATCACTAACTTGTTCCACGTGACAACCACGTCATTACAGATGGGAGGGATGCTTCCAGCTACTCCTGTTTTAGCTTCAGCTGACTGTCCAAATGTCAGTCATTGTGTAGTGACTGTCTCTGATCACTGTTTTTTTCTTGCACTAGGTGCCTAGTTGGCAATCCCAGTGGAAGAAGCTTTGGAGATGTAGCTTTCCTGGAACACTCTAACCTGCTCCAGAACATAGAAGGTGAGATGCAGATTCCCTTTGAGAATGTTCATTAGTGTCAGTGACTTCCCACAAATGACCATCACTTGTGAGGATCAGCCTTTACAGGTTTAATCTGGGTCCATGGAGTGGTGTTTGTGACCAGAAAACTGCAAGAACCTTCCTGCATGTGGGTGTTCCAGTAAAGCTCAACACTCAGATACTGCTAGAGAGGAAAGAGGAAGAATTCCTGAGTGCAAAGAGCAGTGTGTGTGTTGGGGGACAGTCATCCTTGGAGACTGCACTTCTTTAGGCTGTCTCACAGGCACTTACGGGATAAACAGGCCAAACAGCTTAATAGGCAAAACCACTGCAAATTATTTTGCCTTTCACACTCTCTAAAACAGCAGTGTTACTACACTGTGAAATACTTAATTTCCTCTGGGAAACACTGATCTTTGCAACAGTCTAGCAATTGGATTTTGTTGATGAAAGTGATTTTGGTTGCAGGAGCTTAAATCCCCTCAGTCTCTTAAATGATGTTTACTGCTCTAACAGCCCAAACATGCTTTTCCTAGAGTCGAGGGGAAAGGGAATCCTCATTTTGTTCAGCCTGGTGAAGCACACTGAAATTCTATTTTAGGCAATTTCAGTAACAAAAGGAGACTTCTTTGAAGAGAAGAATCTCTCTGAAATCAATTCGGGGGGTAAGGGCCTGGAAACTCCCAGGAGTTCATGCAGCAATAAGCAGTTTGCTGGGGGAAGCAAAGGACATGCAGGCCAAAGTGCTTTGTTTCTAGAAAAGGATCTGGTCACAGACGAAGATGAGACATGATAGGCCTTGATATTACTCTGGTTTTAGTTGATAGGCACAGCTGAACTTCACTGACCTGTTTCCTCAGTGCAGCCACTACCCTGGTCCTTGTGCATTTCCCAGAAGCGGCCACACAGACTCTTTGGAACACACCGACTGAACTTCTTCCTCTCCATTTTCAACATTTTCCGTGAGATTCACCCTGTCTTCTGCTTTAATTTTTCAAAAGGATTTGCTTTCACTTAATTTTCTTTTCAGATCTGGACAGCTCTGGTTGGGCCAAAGGTTACAGCCCCCTCGACTTTGAGCTCCTGTGCCCGGACGGGACCCGCGCCGCAGTCACGGAGTGGGCGGGGTGTCACCTGGGCCACATCCCCCCCAGCACTGTCATCACCCGGCCAGTCACTGTCACGAAGATCCATGACTTCCTGGTGCAATCCCAGGTAAGACAGGGAACGGGGAAAAGCTTGGCTTGTTGTCACCTGTTACGTACGACTCCTGAAAACCCGTCAAGATCAAAAGCTTTCTGTACTACACACATAAAGTGCCTTCAGATCCAATAGGAAAGAATTAGAAATGTGCAGAGGGTGTTAAGAAAATAATGATTTGGATTCTCTGAAGGGGTATTTTGGCACCAGTTCCCATTCAGCAGTGGCCACACTTTTGCTGAAAAATAAGGCACTGCAAAACTGCATCTCCTTGTACCGATAAGGACAGTGCTAGGTGAATGTGGACCCTTCTTTCTGCTGTATCTAAAATTGAGACTCACCACCTTAACCTTGCTACTTCTGACCCAAGCTGTGAAACTTTCTTCTCTGGTTAGGAATCTCTGGGAAGCAAACTGGATTCGGAATTCCAGCTCTTTCAGTCCTGGAAGTACGGTGGAAGTGATCTGCTTTTCAAAGACGCTACTCAGTACCTTGTTCCTGCAAGTCACCTGAGCTATCAGGAAATCCTGGGAGATTCTTTCATCCAGCTGGCAGAATCAGTGTTTAATTGCACACCTGCAGGTAAAATCAAGTCCTTAATTCCAAGTTAGAGAGAAATGCAGCAGGCATTTCTGTGCACAGCTATTGCCCTTTTGTTTAGGCTGCGTGGGAAAGTATGTTCTACATAATCCTGTTAGTAATAATTTCCCAAGGAGTCCTGTGTTTGGAGCTCCTTTAGAAAACTCCTATCTCAAAGCACTGAAAGTGGAGTTTTGCAGAGACAGAATAACCAATATGTTGTAGAGCAAATATGAGGTTATTGAAATAGGACTGTTTTACTTTCACTCTGAATTTTTTCCCTTTGATTCCAGGGATCAGTTCTGGGAAAAGGAAATATAACATTCCTTTGTATATGCCAAACTTGGGGAAAAAGATAAGAAATTTTATATTTCATTCTTGAATTAACCTCAAAATAATTGCCTTTCTAAAAAGATCCCATTATAGAAATTAAGATCAAAACCTTTATAAAATCCTCCCTTAAGGTGGCTTTTTCATTATTTTCCACTGAAAAGTGTCTGAAGTGAGTGTGCATTTAGCTGTCAGCACAGCTGGCACTGCCTATGGATCTGAAAATCTGTATTGAAGTAAATGAAGATTACACTTCTGTGAGTCTAAGTTGTTGAACTTAGAACTGAAGTTCAAAAGGGAAATTTTACCTCTACTCTGCGGTTTTAATGAACTACACTTGAAGAATTTATTACTTTTAAAGCTGATAGCAACTTGAGGTGTGTATTTTTCTTGCTGGTTTGCAGGCATCCTGGACTTCTGCAAACAGGATATCTGTGCATCCTCATCCAACTGACAGTCAGACAGAGGCCGTGCAAGGCACGTACATCACCCTCGTTCCCAAAAACCGGGAAATGTGCAAGTCCAGCCCATCCAAAGCAATCAGCAAGGAAACAGCCATCTCTAGAAAGGGATGCTGAATACCCTCTTGTCTTTTTTTTTTTTGAAGCAGGTTTGATGTTTATGATAATGCAAAACTACCCCTGTCCTGTTTGGAGCAGGGCAGTGCAGCCCAGAGCACAGAAGTAGGATCAGCAATTCTCTGCAACTACTCTGGAGAAATCAGCATTTCTGTGGAAATAGCAGGGCCAATACCATGGACTAAAATACAGACTGGCAGCAGTAGCACAGGTTAGTTGGTAGCATTTTGCCTTGCTTGTCTTATAAAGAGTTTCCATGCAAAAAACTTGACATTTTGGTAAATGTCATTGTCCTCCTGTATCTGGGATTTTGGTTGCAGCCAGGTAGTCCTTGCAGAATGCACATTATGCCATAGGCTGTGCATGTAGTTGCTATCAGAGCAGTGGTCTTTTCTGCTTTTACCTGGGAAAATGTATTTGCTTTTTTTAACCAAAGATTTTTACTACTAAATCAAACCATTTTTTCCCCCTCACAAATAAATGTATTAAGGCATTTAAAAGCCAGCAGAACTGGATGCTTGCAGCCTTAAGGTGAAAAAAAAAAAAAAAAAGCAATGGATATTCATCCTTCTCAAAACCTCCAACCATTACTTTCTAGTTCTTTGACACTTTGAATGGAAGATTCTGTGAAAGGTCAACGTATGACTTATTAATTAACAACAGCATGGGTTTTCTAAGCAGAAAGTGGCTGAACATGATATGAAGCCTCTTGAGCAGAATGTATCATGTATTGGTTTTGCCTGTTAATGGATGAAGATTGAGAGTGGATGGCTCTTCATGGGCAGGGCTCATTTCAGTTTGTGAGCATTACCACCCTCTGCTCCAAGACAAGGTTAAGTTCTTAATTAACAAAATAATTTACAATCCTTCGCTCAAAACTTTCCAGACCTCGTGACATACGTTGCAGTTGTATAAACCTCAGCTATTAATAAATGAGATGCAACCAGTGCAGACAATAAAGCCAGTGTAGCTGCCATATAAAGGAAAAACATAAAAACCCCCTCCACCACCACCAGCCAAGCCAGGCAGCCATACTCAGTTGTAAAAAAGGCTGCTAAAGACCTGGCTTTAAACAGTTTCTTCCAACAAGTTTTAACAGTTTGTCTTTCCTGTTGTGTGATTTATAGTCACACCTCTCCTCCCCTTTTCCCTTCCCAAGAAGGAAAAACTTTGCACTCAGAGCAGTAATAAGGGTTTAGGATTCAGTGCATCTGAGCTGAGCCTCTTCCCCATCTTATTTATCCCATTGCTTGACACTGACTCACAAACAAGAGAGGACCCAAGTCCAAACTCCTCCACCTTTCACAGAAAGCACAGAGCTAAATCGTGAGTAAAGCAAGTCCCAGTCTGGGAAGAGAGCAAAATCCTCGGATACTGCGATGCAGCCAAAGAGCTGGAGCCCTGAAGGAGCAGGGGAATACTGGGATGCTTCCTCAGCCTCTGAGCTGCTCCCTGCCTTTCCTTCCTGGAGCTTCCATGCCCTCTGCGGGGCCCGCAGAACACTGCACCTCGGAGGAGGACTTCTGGGAACAGTGAAGAACGCACCTGGAGCTTGGCTTTGCCAGTTGAAAGTCTGGGTTATACACGGCATTTTAGGGGTTGGAAGGGCAGGGCTGCTGTTTTCTGACACGGTACAGGCCTTGTTGATGTTCCTGTGCTCCAGCTCTGATTCCCAAGCATCAGCTGGGACCACTGGCCAGCTCCAGCCTGGAATCTGAGCTCTGAGCAGAGCAGGAGCTGGCTGTGCTCTCGGGCTGCTACTGCTCTGCTCTCTGAAGAGATGGATGCAGCCTCAATGCTAGGAACAGATCAGGCTTAAAATCCCTCTTGAGGGGTGGCTGTGGATGAAGGAACACCGGAACCGCTGCTCTGTGCTCACCAAGCCCCTGTTACTTAACAGTGTCCATCTCTTTGGAGATTTGCCCTCTGTCCCCCATGTATGCACGACATGTATTGTGCACATTTACCCATGCAAGCCTGAAGGCCTTAAAAAAACCTGAAAGGTTCTCAGAAAAATTTATTTCCATAAATTAAAAACACACACAAAAGAAACAGTAAAATTTTAGATTCACACAATATTGAACAGAAACAAAATGCCAAGAGCATGATGGAGGCTAATGGCACAAGTGTACAAATTCTCATGGAGCTGTTTGTTAACTTGATAGCATCATACAGATTTTCAATCCACAGTTACCATCCATATGCTAGAAAAGCACCTGGAACATAATATACCAAAGGCCCACCTGAAATGCAATACAATGAGAACTGCTTGCAGGAATTCATATCCAGCAATCACCAGAACTCAAATGTACACAGCCAAGAGGCCAGCCAGGCTAATGCTGTACCACACATTAGGGAGCCTCAGCTGCTCCAGTCACAGCATGATGAAAATAACATCTTTTTTTCTTGGAAAGTGATCTTTCTATCTCCCATAATCAGCAAATGTAGCAAAGAGCTGCCTGGCTCTGCATAACTTACTACGAAGAGACAGGACGTGGCAAAAGCTTTGCATCCTTCTCAAGCTGCTCTAGTCATCACTCTGAGGGCAAAGCCGTACAAGGTCTTTCCACGGGGATACAAAAAAGTCCTCACTTGAGTGGGTTCACCTGATGAAAAGGCAAATGCACATAACCTCCAGCTAGGGATGGAGGCAAGACCCCAAAAGATGCACCTCTATCCTTTTTTCTTTCACTTCTCTGTGACAGGAGCAGCTCAGAGTGGCCAATGCCCAGCTTTTGCCCAGCCCCCACTCCCAGTGTGCCAGCAGCAGCTCCAGGGAGCAGCTGTTCCAGGAGTGCTGGAAACAGGAACAGAGGGGGAAAGGAGAAGAGAAAAAAGTGCACAAGCACAACTGACACCTGTTTGCTGGAGGGGGGGAGATGCTTGGTCTCCATTAGCTCACATCATCATACAGACACTGAACCAAAAGAGAATAATGCTGGATATTTGGGTTGCCACAAACTAAGGTCTGGGACAGGCTAAAGCAACTGCAACATTTTGTAACTCCTTCCATTGCTGTAAACCAAAGAGAATTGAGTGTTCTCTTTGCTCTCTCTGCTGTAGCTTGTAGAAAGCATGCTAAGAAAAGTTCTTTCAAAGCAGAGACAAGACAGAACAGAGAGGCAGATAAAAAATCCCCACCCCAAACAAACAAACAAACCCCAAGACATTCCATGTTTTGAAGTACATTAGAGGTCTGAACTTTTCCTGGACCCAAGTTTCTTCCCTCCCCACCCATATCTTTATTTCCTTAAAGCCCTCACTAAGGTTACAGCTCATTTGTGTCACAGCACTGGAAGCCTCCCATATTAATAGAAGGTGAATGAATGTTCTCTAACAATCCCATTCTATAGCATAAATCCATAAAAATATATCTCTTACTCTTGCTACCGCTTCCAACCCGTCCATAATTGGGCTAATAAACCAGGATAGGAAACGTTTCAAACATTTTTTTTAGGAGGCAGTCAACCTTTGTTTTTTAGGGATTTCTTTTTACAAAAATAAAGAGGATCAGTTAGAATGTTCTACAGCAGCCTAACAGCTGAACCAGAAAAATAGTACGTCAATATGTTCAAAGTTTGCCTGCCTTGTTACTTCACCCTCAAACTCCAAACCCTACTCCTCTAAGTGTGCACTCCTCTCTTTTCTTCAGTCTTCCTGATTAAAGGTTATAATTACCCTTAAGAACAAGAATGTAAACCTTTGGGAATCCCAGCACTTAAGTTGGGAGCAAAACCAACCCAGATTAGATTTCTTTCAAGACTCAGGCACACACAGTGTAATAATCCTCTTCCATTTCTCTACTTTGAAAGCTCTGAAATTCAACAGATTGCTTGATAATTTTTAGTTTTCTGTTTGGTCAGTAACAGAAGCGGTAGAGCAACAGAAGATAATAGTATTTTCAGTCCTGCATTTATTGGGACTTCATAAAAAAATACCCACCCACTAGATATTTGCTCAATTTGAAGGTAAATAGAAACTCTATTACATGGGCAGGTAAATAAGAAAGTGCAAGTTCAAGTGAAAGAAAGAAGAGACTAATTCAATTTGAGCATCCCAGGAATGACACTTTGCCTGAACAACTCCTCTAGGCACTAAGGGACAGAAATGACCTGAACTGCAGCTGGCATTCACCTGGAATGATGCTGCAAGCAAGGGAAACACAAGTTATGCCAGAAGGGAGCTCTCTTCCTTCACAAGGCAGAGCTGAGAAATTGCCCAGAGCTGCACCAGGTGATGACAATTGGCCTCCCATAAAAAATGTCCACGTGCCAGGAGGCTCTTGGGACAACCCTGGCTGTCATGGCCAACAGTGTGCACAGAGAGTGTGCAGTGAAGAGCTACAGGAACTGTAAATCTCCAGTGGTAGAAAACCCCTCAAGATGGAAAAAACCATTTCTTCTTGACATTTAGATCAAGTTAATATTTTTAATAGGTTTAAAATAATTTAAGAGCAAGGCTCAAAGATTCTGCTGGTATTCCCTCCGTGCAGCAGGTCAGTTAAACAGAAATCTCTGCTTATATATCCTGCAGTTTAACATCCTCACGGGCTTTTCCTCTGGAGAAGAGGTTGGCATCAGCCACGTAAGTAAAAAAATCTACTATTTGGGAAAAAGTAGTACTGGGCACCATTTTTCCTTAAAACATTACCCTTTTTTGAGTTTAATAATGTTAAAAGGTGTCCTCATGCACCAAATAAAGAAACATATACAAAGTGCAAGTTATATAAAGTCTAGTTATGTGGGGCTTCTGCTGCCTGAAGCCAGGAAGGGCACAGAAACTCAGAAGGAACCTTCTAAGTTAACAGAAGGAAGAAACAATTGAATGCAAACCCAGACAGCTACTTTAATTATTAAAAAGTTAGTGGTATATCAAGAATTCAGCTTTATCAAACACCATATCTCTTCCGTCAGGTTGTTCAAAATAGCCATTCATTACAGTAACAACAGCAGACTCAAATGTGCAAATGATCTGGAGTACAGAGTTCTAGCATCACTGAAAGTGCACTACTTCCTCCTTTACACTCCTACTCTACCCCCAAAAGGTGTTTTAACATAATTAATTAAATATAAGCAGTATTTCCCAGAGGTTGAGGAAGGAAGGGTAAATTTTATGTGGCTGTGTTACACTCCAACAGGGACTTAAAAGCATCCCTCCAATAGCATTTAAAAAAAAATAAAAAACAAAATAGCACCTTAAAGAGGGTCACAGCCAAGAACTGATTATCAGATGTTAGAAGAGAGTAATGCATGAAGAGGTCAGTAGATTTCTCCCCAGAGGAAAATACTCCCGAGGCTGACTGGCCCACTCCCAGCTCGGTGGCTCCTCAGATGCTGGAGGCCTGCTCCTGCTCCTGCTCCTGCTCCACCTCCTCTGCAAAAAAGGCTTCAAGGGCCATCAGCTTCTCACTCAGTAGCACATCCAGCTCTGCACTCTGCAGGGCAGCCCTCTTGGCTCGGGTGAAAGAACCCACTGCTTTGACTTTGCCTCGTGTCTTCCTTTTCCGGGGAAGGGTAAAGTCCTGGAACTCGAGAATCCGCTTTCTCTTCTGCTGGCTGACAGAAATCAAGTGTCCATTCTTCTCCTTGGGCTCTTCAAAGATTGTTTCCAAGCTCCTGGGAAAGGCAGAGAATGCTCATGAACACTCAAGCAGCAGCAGCAGCAGCAGCCCCCTTACGTGGCCAGGGACACGGGGGGATTCCACAACCCAAGTAAACCTGTTTTAACTTTTACATTTTTACAGCCCTTCCACACCTCCTGTAAGGAATGTTATCCACAGCTTCCACCTCCTACCACTGCACGTTACTGCCAGCTAATTCCTCCCTGCTGCAGACACTGGGGTAGAATCTCTAGCTGTACTTCAGCTCAGCTGTAGAATCTTGATTTTATAGAATAACTAGGTTGGAACATCTGATGACATTAATATTTTAAAGAACACGTAGTTCCCTTTGAATTCGGAAAAAGTAATTACTTGGATGGAGACTGGAATGAATGAGTAGATGAAAAAAATATACAAATTCATGCTTAACCAGCTGCAAATTCTTAGTTCATATTCTATTTTACTGCTTTCCATCCAAATCGTAAAGGATACTATTTTTGAATTAACTTTCTCTACCACTTTAAAGTAGAGCAATTTAAAAACCATATCTCCCTCTCAGCTTTCAGACATGTTTCATCTCCTCTCTCTCTCTCTGTCTAATTAATTTACATTCATCTTCGTTTTCTCATTAGGAAGCACAACCAACCTGGCTGGAGGAGGGGACTTGTAGTTCTTGTTGGTGTAAATTTCTTCCAAACTAAATTCTTTCTTCTTAAGCCTGAAAAAAGTAATGACCAATCAATCAAGAAGGAAGAATTTCAAACCCACTTCTCTTCCCAGCAAGCAGATTTATGAGAGACAAGTCCAGGTTCTCTGCCTAAACGCTGAGTGATTGTGCTTTAACTGGGGACAGGGAGGAATGAAAAATGAGCTCATTAAGGACCTGATTTCATGCAGTGTTTTTATAAGGTCTGGGTCAAGATTTGCCCTTTCTGCAGAGGTCAGTGTTCCTTCTAACATTCTGTGATGCTTTGAAATAGTGATGCTCAAAAGGAGAAGGGGAAATGCCTTCATGCACAGGTCACTTTCTGGTGAAAGCTGAGAAAAATCTTCCAGTGTGACAGATCAACACTTTATCTCTTGAGACTCCTTTTAGTTACTGACCATTCCCAAGCTGATCTCTGAAGAAATGCATTCCTTTGTCAAAGCTGCCACTTGTGTTTAAGACAAAAGAGAACAAAATACCAGATGACTGATTGGAAAAGCTTTATCAGCATTTGGCACTGTGATTACCCTCAATTCCCTAAGATCATTTGCCACGAACAAGGAAGGAACTGCATCAACACAACTTTCCAACAGATCACTCCATCTCACTGTGCACTGCAGAATGACTGATCCTCAGTCTATGTTTATCAAAACAAACTTCTTGTTTCTTTAGAAGAATCATCCCATTGCAGTTTAGTTTTCCCCATTTTGGCCAAACCTCAGTGAGTGGTTCTGATGCAGCTGACAGCAAACACCAGACCTCCCTCAGCTGGGGCTGTACAGAACAGTGATGGCAGAGAAGCAGTTACTGAGATGATTGTACTCATAGGCAGGACATGTAAGCAGCAGGAGCCTGTCAGTCCCTTTCAGAGACTCTGCTCACCTTTTTGGTTTGGGCAGTCCCATTGGAGTAAGGTTGGTGTCCGGCTTGGGAACAGTTTTCCTGATTCGGATCTCTGAGACTTTCTTTGGCCTCTTTTCTGGCTCAGTCTTAAAAAAAAGAAAGAAGGGGGGAAAAAAAAGTTAAAATGAAGAAAATTACAACCACACCAGGCAACAGAATTCCCTTTTATGCTGAGTATGTCTATATGCTGAGTATTATCTGTTGTGCTATTACCTACAGATTAAACATTCCTCTCTGGTTTGCCACCTTCTTTCTGCTTGAATCAAAGAAAGCAGCAGCACAGACCAGACCCTGCAGCCTGTTTTCTCCCCTCACCTTTAACAGTTACCAGGTTAACAGCAGCAGCAGCAGCTTCAAATTCTGGAGAACCAAGAGTCTGAGAGACCTACAATATAAAAATGAGCTCACTTTTTTCAGTTCTGTGTCATCCTGGGATCTCAGGCAGGCTGGAACGGGAGCATTGGCTTCATCCAGGGCACGGACCTGCAGCTCGGACGCTGAAAGCCTGGGGGGGGCTGGCAGCAACTCTGCAAGTGTGGGAGGCTTTGGGAACGGGAGTGGAGCTTCCAGACTGGAACAGAGCAAGAAGGGGACACGTGTAGATTAATACCCAGCTGACACTGCAGAGCATTCCCTGCTCTGTGATGTTCCTGCATTCAGTATGGGCACGAGAAGCAATGCAGTTCAGACACTGCCCCAAACTGCTGCAGCCACACTGGTACTGACACAAACTCAGCTGCCAGAGCACCTGAACACGTCATTTTAAATCCACTCTTTTCCTATAACTGCTTCACAGCTCTTTTTATCAACTACTGATAGAAAGGGATTAATTACATTTTCTGCCAGCAAATTTCTAAGACACAACTATTAATCATACTTTCTATTTACAGATAAACTTAAAATGCAGCTCTTTTATCTGCCATGCCTACACTGAAAAAGAATAGAAGGAAGTTTCAGCACCAAATGTCCAGTCACTCAGGCAGAAAGGACATAGATCAAGTAAGGAACCAAAACTTCTCTAGTTTCACATATTCATTTCATACAAAGTGGCACAACATGGTTGAAAGCACCAGACCTGTTCTGTGCAACGACCTACGGGGTGTTTGCATTCATGCCCCTCCACTCCTCTCCATTACACCGTCCAGGCAGGTCACTTCACCAACTGTTCAATCACAAAGCTGTTCTTGCAGTGAACTGCCAGAAGCTGGAAGCCAAGATGACACCAGCAATGGCTTTCTGAGATAGCTCATGATCCCTCAGGATCCCTCAGATCCCTCAGATAAACATCCCCGGCCTCGAGACTCACCGTGTGTCCCGGCCTGCAGCCTGCAGTGCTTCCATGCTCTGGGCAGGGAAGTGTGGGAACATGGCATAGCTGCTTCGAAAGGACAACGAGAAAACAAAACAAAACAAGACAGAAATTAGGTCTACACCATAAAATAGACGAGGGAAAGATTATTAGTATAAACTGGACTGTAAGACAAAAGATACTCTCATATCAGGGATGAGAATGAAAGACTAAAATGATATAAAAGCAAGATATATCTGCCATTTAGGCCATTAAATTTCATTGACAGCTTGTTAAGGAAATAGTTCTGCTTAAAAACAGTAGTGATGAGATAAGGAGTTAAAAGTATAGAAAGAGAGGGAGACAGCAGTATTGAAAGTCTTAATTATTTCTATGTAATTACTAAAGTCTGAAAGTTGTAATTATTTCTATGAAAGTCTATATTCCTTATTTAAACCCCTCCGTTTTTAAAGTAACCAAAAACCTTGAAGGATTTGGCTACTAAATAAAAAACAGTGCATAATGGCAACAGTGACAAGTGAAAGGAAGTATTTCCATAAGATTAACTCCCTGTTGTCTCCAACTCCCACAGCCTTGAACACTCTTAATGGATTGGAATAACCAAAGGGCTTTCCAGAAGGCTTGGTAATTACCATCATTCTGTGGCATGAAAGTCCTTTGATATTAAGCTTTACCTTTGTGCCCACACTATTGACAGCAGGAAATCAGCTGGGACAGCTTTTATTGCATTAAACAGCAAATCTTGTTCTCTCAAATCCACAGCTAAATGCACTTTGCTGTTCTAAAACCCAGCCTTGCTGGCAGCACAGGGAATCCAACCAGCTATAGAGAAGGTGGTCAGAAAGACCCTTTGCCTATGTTTTTCATCTCTATCAGAACTGTAACATTTGTTTCTCTCACTGTCCCACTGTTCCAAGGCTGCTGGAACCTGCCTCGCTAGTGCAGCAGAGCCCTCCGGGCCAGAGGCAGAGCTGACTGTGTTATGCAATAATTACAATAACAATAATAATGAATTACAAGAAGAGAAAAAAACCCCTTTAGAAATATTTAATCTAAATAAGCATTAATTAGAGAAAAGACTTCACTTTAAAAAATGCTTTATTATTGGCAGTGGAAGGGACAGAAGATTATTTTTAGGCGGGAGAACTGTTCTAGTTCCTTGTTCTCTTGGTTATTAAAAACACTGTGAATGAAATAATTTAAAGAGAAAAATCTTTTCCAGAAGAAAATGGCCTGCAGGGAAATTTTTAATTTTTTTCTGATTTTTAACTATCCTAATCAAAATAGGCAAAGATTTCTGTCATGGTGGGAGCTGAAAATGCTTTTAGACTGCCCCAAACACACTTGTTGTATTTACACACCAAACATTTATTTCATGATTTTTTCTGAGTACACACAAATTTAAGAGGGATTTACTGAACTATCCTTTTGTCACTGTTCCTGTTAATAACTTTAAGAATTATTAGTTGATGAGAACAGGAGCTCAATCTTCAGGAAAATGGAATCTAAAAAGGTGTTAAATATTCAAAATGTTAGGTTTTTTTCTTTATGTTGTTTTATAGCCAGACTTTTAATATTCATTTTGATTTAGAAATAGAATTTATTTGCTGCACTTCTTTAAACTTTAAACTTTCCAACTCACCACATGCTACGGTAACATCACTTTGAAGAAACTCCGAGCGGGGCAGGAGAATTAAGGCTGCCTCACACACATATTTGTAAGGTATTTTGGAGAAAAAACAAAGGGAGTTTTAGACTATTTGAACTCTAGGCTATTTTTCACTTGAAGTGAAAAGGTTTGATTTAAATTCTCTCCCTTTGGGAAGAAGTTCATTCACAGCAAAACGTGCAGTTTTCAAACGACCCTTCATGTCAGGAATGAACTCGTCTTACACTCCCAGTCCAAGGACAAGCCTCAGCAATACCAAACAACCCATTCCCCTCATACACACAGGTAAGTTTTAAAAAGGGGGTTGTTCTGTTTTTAACAGTGTTATTTTTAAGCTTAGTGCTCAAACTGTACTTCACTGATAAGATTATTCCAGAGCACTCATTTGTTCATTAGAAAATTCAGCCTGATAAATTGACTCATCTGCTATCAAAACAGAAGCAGGTCCCATAGAATGTGCTGAGAGTTGTCCCTATGCCATTATTCAATTTATTTTAGTGCAGACAGCTCCCAGAACGGGGCAGCACTTCCATAAGCTCACTCACACCTTTGGTAGCCATTGGAATTTATATTAAACTTTTAGGTGTGTTTATAGAAAGCAAAGTGCAGCATTTGTCATCTGGCAGGATTTTTGGTCACACTTATGTCAAGCTGTGGCATAAGACAAATTCAACAGTTCAGACTGCCACACTAATCAAAGGAATTCATCAAAGGGACTTTGCTGCAGGGCTCAGGAGCCTTTACTCTGCCCAGGAATAAAACCAGGGACTAACTGCCCCGTGTCACTGCGAGATAAGGGGCAGAGTCTTTGCTCAAGAGCATGCAAAAATCCTGTGACAGAGCTAGGAACCTCTTCTTCGTTCTGTTCATTAGTAAAGTGATCTTAATGCTGACAGCAAAGCTAAATTAAATATGCAAAGTAGATTTCAGTCCTCTCCCCACTCATAACAAGAACGACACACAGAGAAAAATCATTACCAACATGAACTGGAGCTACATTTGTGTATGATAATACCAGGCACCTGCTGTCAGAAGGTATAACATGCACAGAGATTAATTAGCACAGAACAGTCACAGAATACAATTAAAAATTTAACTGAATGCAACTCCCCCCCCCTCCCCTTCCAATTTTTCCTAACCTGATATTGAGCATTTTACAGTTGGTTCCAAGTGGCACTTGTGGCTCAGACCTCTGAAAAAAACTTTCCTACCTCAGAAATCCAGTTGCTCTGCAGTCACTCTGAATAGACCTAATGAAGTAGCTCACCTTTTGCATTATATACTCTGATGCATGGTGTGTATATTTTGCAAGGGAGAAGAAAATAGAGTTAGCCATTCTGCCAAAACAGGACAGTATTAAAGAACTGAAGGCAAATATATTCAAATTCAGCTAACAGACTGTTCTGTAGGACAGGATCTTCCACGTCGAGCCATTCTCGGAGCAGAATGCGGAGATTTGGAACAGGGGAAACTGCCCCTCCAATGCAAGCTGCAATCACCCTCTCCCTCCCAAAAAGGAGCCAGTATATACCCTGCACAGATTTAACCTCAGAAATAAGTGGATGGGTTTTACCTGTTCTCGATGCCCACACTTGGTTGCCACTTGCAGTGATTGGAATGGAGAGGAGGGATTTCGGAAGGACGGGCAGAAGGACCGTGCTGACTCCATATGGAGAGGACCCTGCCCAGTGAGTATGGCAATGAGGAGGCGAGGTCAGCGGGCACACAGCTTGGATACCTTGCCCCTTTCAAACCCTGTGCCAGCTGGGATATAAATAGTCTCTGGATGGTAGGAATATGACTGCTTAAATTTCTTCTTCTCGTCCAAATCCTGTAACATCCAGGGGAAGAAAGTGCTAACACTGTGTGAAGGCCAAGCCTGGAACAACCTCCTCTTCTCTCAGCTACAGCGTTTCTTCCAGGGTCAGGATGAGGAGCGACAGTCCTTGGGGTTGTTACAGAGTGAGAAGAATGAAGCTCAGTATTTAGAGTAGAATCTTCCTTGAAGGCTGTTGTATCTGAACAGCTCTGAGACAGGAGAAAAGACAAAGTCCACTTGGAAGCTGGCGCTGGCATTTCTCCAGAAACGGGCCCGTGCTGGGATGTAATCCCTGTGAGGTCTGTCACGGGACTGGAGTCCAATTTGATGTGAAAAGAAACTGGGAAAACTGGGGTGTCCGACAAAGAGGTTGGAGGCTTGTGGCTTAAGTCTGAAAGAAGTATTTTGGTAGTTTCTACAGGATAAAGTGCCAAAGGCTGAAAGCTGAACATCTTGGTGCACCAACTGCCAGCCCAGCATGAGTGAACGTTCCTGTTAATGCAAGAAAAGGCTTCCAAGAGATTTTTCGATCTCTGGTGGCTGTACCTGTCACCCACAGGAAGCATTTCAGAGGAGTATGGCCGGGGTTGGAAGCCACAGACGCCCTTGGCAGGGGCCAGGAGCTCGCTGGCCATGGCAGACAACTTGCTCAGCAACGCTGGCTCTTTGGTACATTTCCGAAATTTCAAGCTGTTCAACAAACTGCCCCTCCTGGCCCTGGGCCTCGGCACAGGAGCAAATCTCAGGGCTGTTTCCCTTTCCTTTGCCGGTGGTTTACATGGGAAGTACAAAGATTCCAGAGGTGTGCTTTCCTGCTTGGGGAATATCTGCAGGGGTAACTCAAAGAAAGGTGGACTTTTACTTGTTTTGAGTTTTCTAATGGTTTTCAGCTGATGCAATGTGGGAACCTTTTTGCACGTCCTTCCAGGTTGTATTCTTAGTGGAAGAGGCCCTCCTAGTTTCTTTGTAGTTCCTCTTAGTTTATTTGTAGTTCCAAAGGCACCAGGGATTCCATCATACCCTAAATTAAGGTTCAGGTTTTCCATGTCTGAATCCTGAGTCTTCAAAAACTGTGAACTAATAATATCTGTGGTAATCTTTGGCCTTTTAACTTCTTGTAAAGTGCTACATAGTTTACTTTCACTGCTTCTGACAGCAAAAGTCTCCTCTAAAGGACCTTCAAACTTCTTACTTTGAGATGTCACCAACTCATTTGAAGAGCTGCCCAAGAGTTCAGAACTCTGCAACGTACTGGGTGTGATTTTTGTTTTCTCTTGGTGTGCCTGGTCTGAGTGATGCACTTCCATCTTCTCATACTTCTTCTTTTGTTTAGTTACTTGACGTTCCTCTATTTGGTCGAGTCTCCTTGAACCTGAAGCCTCATTCTCCTGGCAAAGTGCACGAGCTGGTGCTGTGTCCCGGCGCTCTGCTCCCTCCTCTCCGTGCTCTGTGCTCCGTGCAGCTGATCTGTAAGGCACACGTGCTTCCCTGCAAACCACCCTGTCTGGGCACGGCCCTGTGCCCCCGGCTGATGGGGAGCTCAGAGGAGGGTGGAGCGTGGCCGGTGGATCACCCTGCAGTCCTGGGGAAGCCCCTGCCTCAGACACAGCTCGGCAGTCCTGCACAGCTGCTGGAAGCACACTGGTACCTGCTGCGTTTGTGAGCTCTCCATCACTTCTTCTTTCGTTTGAAACATAGTTTAGGTTGGATCTTGGGATCTCTTCCAAAACCTTGCCACGGTTCTCAGCACTGAGGGGGACTATTTTGCCATCAGACTCTTTAGAGTCTTCTAACAAGGCCCATGGATGACTTCTCAGCAACTTTTTTCTAGGGGCTATTTCTTCTCCCGTCTTCTCTTCTACACATGTATTTCTAAACTTCTCTTCCCAGGGAGGACTTTTTGGTGAGGTCCCATCCATGTCAGTTGGTGTGCAGTGCCCCTCACCTTTCAGGCTTTCTCTGCTGTGGGCACAAACCCTTGAGCTTTTTGCCCCATTCAGAGAGCCTGCTGCCATGTCATTCTCTGAAGAGGGAATCTCAATACTGCTGCATTTCCTTTTCACAGAAATTGTTACAGAAAGAATTTTTGTCATTGAAGAATCTTTGCTAAAAACTTTGGCTGAAGATGGCTCACAATTCTCTCTTTGTTTATTCTCAGGTGACATACACAGCTTTTCTTTCTCAGGCAGAGAGATGCCACAGCTCAGAGCTGACTGCGTTTCTGAATCCACCTGAGTCTTATTGAAAGGTTCTTGGATGTCAAACTTTCCAGAGTGGGACGGACCAAGAGCCCTTGGAGCACTGGTTTCTTTACCAGGCTCAGACATTAACTGTGGGCAAGTGTTACTTAAGACAGGTTTTATGCTCAGACTTTCTCGGTGTTCTGTATCTGAAAGCACATTCATATTTTCTGGCTCAGATGTATTTTTAAACTTCTCTTCCCAGGGAGGACTTTTTGGTGAGGTCCCATCCATGTCAGTTGGTGTGCAGTGCCCCTCACCTTTCAGGCTTTCTCTGCTGTGGGCACAAACCCTTGAGCTTTTTGCCCCATTCAGAGAGCCTGCTGCCATGTCATTCTCTGAAGAGGGAATCTCAATACTGCTGCATTTCCTTTTCACAGAAATTGTTACAGAAAGAATTTTTGTCATTGAAGAATCTTTGCTAAAAACTTTGGCTGAAGATGGCTCACAATTCTCTCTTTGTTTATTCTCAGGTGACATACACAGCTTTTCTTTCTCAGGCAGAGAGATGCCACAGCTCAGAGCTGACTGCGTTTCTGAATCCACCTGAGTCTTATTGAAAGGTTCTTGGATGTCAAACTTTCCAGAGTGGGACGCCCTTGGAGCACTGGTTTCTTTACCAGGCTCAGACATTCTCTGTGGGCAAGTGTTATTTAAGATAGGTTTTATGCTCAGACTTTCTCTGTGTTCTGTATCTGAAAGCTCCTTCATATTTTCTGGGTTATATGACATGGATGTCCCATGGATTGATGAGATGGGTAAAAATTGGGCACTAACTGTATTTTCCTGGTCCTCCACCAACGACTTCATCTTTGGCAAAGATGGCTGTGTTTTGTTTCCTGCAAACACCAGCTCTGCTTTCTCTTGTGCAGGTTTGATACAACAGTGCTGTGAGCCACGTGCTTCACTCTCAGAAGAGCAAAGGAATTCCTTTCCAGTCTGTTCTTCAGGAGTTCCTTCCCTGCCTGTTTCACAGTCATCTTCCTGCTCTTTTGGTTTGATTGTCTTCTCTTCAGTTAGATCACTGATGGAGCCCACGTATCCTGAACAGTCTTCATTTCCCACACCCATTACAGAGTCCAAATTCACTACATTCTCCTGCAGAGTTCCTTCCAGCCTGTCTTCTCTTGCATATCTGTGCATTAACAGAGGCCAGTCATCCCCTGTTTTCAGCACTACCTCCTCCCCCAGACTAGAGCCAGATTCACTTTCTTCCTCAGAGCTGTCTGTAGTTTGTAAGCCAGGGTTTGGTTGGTGGGGTGAAGTCTCCAAGCACAGCTCCCTGCCTGGCCCTGGGCCACCCAGCTCCCCCTGACAGCCGTGACCCCGGTTTTGCCGTGGGCAGAGGGTGGGCTGTCTGTGGCTGGCACGCTGTGTTGGGACGCTCCCGTTAGCGGGTGCTGGACGTGCAGCACAGGCTGAGGTGCTGCAGGCTGAGGGATCAGCTGGGAGCGAGGGCACTTCCCCCTGCTCCTGGGTGCCCAGAGAGCTGCAAAATCCAAAACTACGAGCACAGGTGGTTTTGTCCAAATATCTGACTAATAACTGTTCACTGGTTTGATTTCTCTGATTGCCTTCAGGGGCGTTTGGAGAAGCCACAGTTCTTGTTCCATCACATTCCTCTCTCTGGGAAGCACACGTGCCCATCTGTTCCTTTGCCTCCTCTCTGTCACCGAGAACTTTGCTGCTTTGTGCTACTTCACAAACATCAAATAGTTTCACAACCTTCATATTCTTATTTGAAATCTCTTCTCTTACCAAGGTAGCAGCAGACCTCTCTGCAGTATAAGCTGAGCAAAACATGGGTTTTCCTGTGGGAATGTCATTTCTCCCATGCAGAGCTACACCTCTGCTGCCCCAGTCATCTTCACAAGGAAGAGATCCACATGCCAAAGGGAAGTGTGCTTCTGGAAAGATAATTGCCTCTTGACTACTATATCCAGTTGAAGACTCTCCTTCTGAATTACCATTTTCTTCAATCTTCTTACCCACATCAACAGAATGACTGTTCAGGAAAACTTCACCCACACGTGCACTCCCTGATAAAATGCAGGAAGCACTGGCAGCTGGACACTGGTCTGTCATACCCTGATTACTACAATGCCGTGTGTAACAATATTGATTTTCTAAACCAGTGCCCACTCTCTCCAGATTTCCTGCAGATTTCATGTCCTTTTGGGATACTCTGCATGCCATATTAGGGTTATCAAAAGTCCTGGAACTCACTGAAGACTTGAATTTGTCTTTATAAAGTAAAACTGCAGTGACTTGTTCCCCTGTTGTTCCAGAAGCACCAACGATCTCTTTTCCAGACAGATTATCCCAAGCCTTGTCCCTGTGTGAAACTTCATTAGCAGTACAAGGAGGACACTCGTTATGATGAGGTTCTCTTGATTTTTGCAAAACAGGAGGTAGATTTACATTTAGTGTATAAAACAAATGTGTTTCTTTCCCAGTGGACAAACTGTTACTACCATCGGCCTCTGCAGCTTCAGCTACACCACCAGCCAACCCATCTGATGTTGCATTGCTCTCAGAGTCCTTTGCAAGCAGCTGTGCCTTGGGTGGATCTTTTTCTAGTTTGCTACTAAGGTGAAGACAGCTGAGGTGTCTGGGAGGAGGAATTTTATTGGAGGTATTGGAAGAGCTCATGTCTCTCTGTCCAGTTCCATGGGAAGCAATGTTGCCTGTTTCCATCAACAGACTATATTCTTTTATACCATCCTTGCACAGGTCACTGAGAGAGAATTGCCACTGGTCCTTTTTCAACTTCTCACCTTCTGATGCGACTCTTTTAAATTCTTCCTTTGAGAACTCCTCAGGAAATGAAGCAGCAGAACTAAAAACTGACGAATGACAATGCTCAACACCCTGCTGAGCTTCGGGCCGGCTCCAAACTTCCATGTTATCTCCCACAGCAATTTTTCTCCTGACTTCAGCAGCCTCTCCAAACTGAGAGCTGTATGATTTACCTATCCCAGCACTTAATTCCCTAGGATCAGTTTTAGCACTAGATAATCCTTTGTTCCTCAGCGCTGGGCTCTGCTCTACCAGCACAGATGTGGAGCTTCGGCTTCCTACAAACCCGGTTCCGTGATCGTAACGAGCGTGACGTTCCATGTTTTGGGGGAGATACTTTGGGGGGGGTTCATTGATAATTCCATGAACTGCAGCACTACTGTTTTCTACTGGCATATTTCTGAAGTCCAGATAGGAGCTGCGTTTCAGAACTGGACATAAAACTCCAGAACTCGCTGTGGACTGTGTCCTGCAGCTCCCTGCTGAGGACAACCCACAAGGGTCATTTTGTCTGGGTACAGCACCCTTACAGAAGTCATGAGCATCATGTTCTTCATCCTGCTGACAAGTCCGGCAATGAGCAAGTGATGCACCGAATTCATTAACAGGATTTCGTCTGGGTAACTTTTCTTCTTCAATCTCCAAGGCAGACACGCCACTCCCCCCTGCTCTCGTGGCAGTGTGGGCTTCCAGCCCAGTACAGTCATTTGTTTCTTGGGGATGGTGTGTGGCTGCTCCAATGTCCATGACTCTGAAAGGCTCTAAAAAATCTAAGATGCTGGTTTGTGTAACCCCAGCTCTGGCCAGGACCGTGTCTACATCTGGGCATTCCTTGCTCTCAGCTGGAAGACCTTTCCTCACACTGTCACTCCCGTATCCTGCTTTACTAAATATCCTAGTCCCATCAGCCTTCATACCTTGTACGTCTTCAGGGAGCTTTGGCAGAGTTTCAGCTGTCACCTGAACATTTGCTTGGTTTTCCTCTGCATAAGAAAAGATAAAGCAAATCAGAAGCATACCCTAAACTTGGAAGGCATTCAGCTTAGTCCCTTTTGGTGCTGTGACAATACTGCAGTGTCAGGGACCAGGACGTTTCTAACAGGGAGGAGTCCTTTTCAATACAGACATTCCCAGGAGCATTCCAAGAGCTGGGTATTTCAGATTCCTCTAATATGGAGCGAGGTGCAGTGCAGGTCTTATAACTTTACACCAGACCACCAGCATAAAGCTTATTTTTAACATCAGAACTCAGCATAGCTGGGGACTTGATCTGCTTCAGCCTAGAGACATGGCTGGGCATTGAGTGGCCATTTCCATTTCTTCCTCCTTGGAGACCTTTCTGGCAGTGACTCATCCAAAGGAGCACAGGGCATATCTCATCTGTCCAAGCAATTTGGATTATTAATAAACTTCTTTTGTAAAATCACAAAGAAGGTGCTAACTAGAGAATTACAGTTAGTGTAGAATATCTTCATATTCAAAACTTTACAGAGAACATTTTTTCCCAAAATTCTGCAGATCTTTTCTAGACTTTCTAGTAAGGACCAGGTTAAGAAAGCAGGGAGGGAAAAAGAAAACAAGTACTAGATGCAGGCAAAGTGACCAAAGCATTTGGAGCTAGAAGATTCTGGAGGATCATAATGAAATTAAGATTTAGTTTAGTTGTCCTCTTCCTTTGGATTCTGCATTTTTAATTTAATTTTTTAAACCATTCAAAAATAACTAATACTTTTCCATGTATTTGCCATTACTGCTCTCATACAATCCAGCTTTGAAACAAACAAAAAAAAGAAATGCAAAACATCTGCTACTGGCACCCCCTTCTGCTTTGGGGTAAATAATTACTTGAATTAAATAACTAAAATACATCTTGTATGGAAAAGGTCTCAGGAATGTACATAAGGCTACCAGGGCAAAGCAAAGCTTTAAGGTTTGATGTTGTTACAGCTATGCAGGGAAATACTGTAAAACAAAACAAATGATCCATCCCCAAACCATTCATCATCAATTCTAAACCAACAAGGAGTAACTGGGAGGGAAGCAGGGGCTGGAGAGGGATGCACAGCTAAAGCAGCTACCTGTACTCCTCAGAGATCCTGCAGCTTCAGTGCAACGGGCTCTTGGAGACTTTGCCTCTTGCTGGTTGAGCTGAAGGTCCTCCTGAAACAAGACAAATGTCAGTGGGGTGCACGGACGGATGGATTTCTGTCTGGGTCGTGTCACCTGCTCAGCTGGGTGAGTTCAGGACAGCAAATCACCAGGAAACTCTGGGCAGGCCAGCCTTGCACAGAGCCTTGCACTGCAAGTGCTTCCCACCAGCACCTGTCATTCCTTCCCCAGCCTTTCAACGCACAGCGAGAAACGAGGAACACCCCCAGGGGAGCTGCGCTCAGCAAGGAGCTCCTGCGGCACAGGCGGCCCAAACGTCACTCAATGGCTTGAAATGCAAATTGCTGGAAATCTGAATGAGCAGAGTAACCCAGTCTCCAGGTCTGCCTCACACCTCAAACCCCTACCCCGCACCTCTGGGAAGATGTGGGCATTTTCTGGCTGTTTCGGAACTTGCCTTTACCAGCCCTTCCCTGGGCTCAAAACCACAAACCCACAACAGAGGACCTCGGCCTACTTGCAAAAAAACCCCAAACCAACACCTCACAACCAAACTTAGAAAGATGTAAAAATTCATCTTGGAAAACTGAAGGACTGTGGAAAATTTATTTCATTTTATTTTCACAAACTTTCAAAAAATCAAACAGATATCAAAATTCAGAACTAAACTCACAAATTACTTTAGCATTCAGCAACACCCAGGAATTAGTGTAAAACACACACCTGGGCACCTTATCCAGGTATTTCCTGGTTCATATGTCTTCAGTCCCAATACATTTTTTCTCCCCTTTTGGGGAGTGTGAAAACTATTTACAAACTAAAGAAAATTATCAAGGACATCTCTAAAAATCTCAGTTTTTAAATAGAGTTTTGTGACTCCTCAGTTTTGAATAGAAAATTCTCTGGCATATTTTTCAGCAGCTTTGACCTAGAAATAACCTTTTTTATCATCAGTGTTTGCTAAAGGGGAGAAGAAAAAAAGCCATAACACTTTTACCCTTTTACTCTTCTGAAAGAGTAAAGCAACAGTGATTTCCTCTGTAATTACAAACAATAATTCTAAGCCCAAAAACTGAAATGCTAAACTGGAGCCACCTGTAGCGTTATAATTCCACTGCCAGCCTGAGGTAACTGTTATTCTGTGGTCGGTGCCTCGGCTGGGCTGTCAGCACCACCACAATATGCTGAGCCCACAGAACACCTTTACTGGGCAAGGACAGTTTGAGTTGTTTCTCTTCTCCTTTCCAGTCACTGCCAGTTTTGCTCCTTGCTCTGTTCCAGACCTGCCTCACACCCTTCCAACAGCACTGAGCAAAGTGCCCCCCCCGATGGTTTGAAATGCTGCTACTCTGCTGAAGCACAGCCTTGTTTTTCCCTGGATCCACGGTAATCCAAATGCTGACACACACCCTGGAGGTGTCCAAGGCCAGGCTGGATGGGGCTCTGAACGACCTGGGCTAGTGGAAGGTGTCCCTGCTCATGGCAGGGCGTGGAACAAGATGATCTTCAAGGTCCCCTTCCAACCCAAACCATTTATGACAAACACCAGAAGACACAGAAGAGAACCAGGAAACCCCCTGGCCAAACCCACTGCCTGGTGACTCTGACCCTGAAATCAAGATATCAACAGGGATTCATTTTTGCCTTTGCTTACTTGTTTTGACCAAGTTTCCCCCGGAGTGAAAGTAGAGCCTTCAGCATGATGGTCCTCAGCACCTCGGGGCTCTTCATCTTCTTTCTGGTATCCATCACTGGAACAGTCCACTTTCCTAAAGTGTCTCTTTTTGCTTTTTTCATCCCCCTCAAGGTCTCCAAGCTGCAGCAATTCTTCAGGAGGGGATTCTGCTGGCCCACGACAAACCTCCTCGAGCACATCACCCAGATCCTCTGTCTTCTGGCAGAAGTTCCCTGCTCCCGAAGTCCAGGGAGTGTCCCTGTGTGTGAGCACGGGCACTGCCCCCTCAGGCTGTGCCCCCAGTCCCAGGGCAGGCCCTGGCACTGCCATGAGTTCCGAGGAGACGCTCCCGGGCAGCCCAGGGTACAACTGCTCCAGCACAGCAGCCACAGGAGAATCCAAGAGAGACTCCAGCCAAGCTGAGAGCATCAGGGCAGCTGAGGATGGGTTGTCCTGAGCTTTGCAGTTCAGCCTAAAAATACAAGCAATGTTCCATCAACATCTGTAGGGTAATCCCAGAATATCCTGAACTGGAAGGGACCCACAAGGATCCCTGAGGTCCAACTCCTGGACTAGACTAAAAAGAGTTCAAGACTCAACCATGTATTTTTAAGAAAGGTACTTCCACACAGGTTTTTAAGGTACTTCCAAAAATGTTTTTAAGGTACTTCCAAGTATGTTTTTAAGAAAGGAGCGGAGAATCCTTTGGGTATTTAAGGAAATGCTTTACAAACAAAAGAACCGAGAATGGACAAATAGACATTCCCAAGCCTTGTTTTCACATTCAAACATCTCCCTACAGATTTAACCTCCTGAAAAACCTGGAAATAGGCTACAAAGCAAATCATGGGACTTGTATCAGACATCTTGCTCCTTCGCTAAAGCATCGCTCGTTTTCCTGGGATTTCGTAAGTTTCTAATCTTTGGGAAAAAAAATCCCAACTTTTCACGTTTCTGTCTGAAAGGAACCCTTTCCAAGGCATCACCGTCACACCGCGCCCCGCACCTCCTGACGGGCAGGGGGTGCCTTGTGCGGGCACAGCCCCGGGGTCGGGACCCTCTGCAAGCCCCCAGACAAACCCCGCGGAGGCTGCGGGGGCAGAGGGAGGGGAGCCCCGGCCCTCGCCGGGCGCTCATCTCCACTCCTGGAGCCACAGCAGCCCGGGCACAAACGGCTGTCACCGCGCCCGCCCCGGGAGCACCCGCAAGGACACCAGTCCCGGGAGCCGATCCCCTCCCCGGGTCCCGATCCCCTCCCCGGGTCCCGATCCCCTTTCCGAGTCCCGATCCCCTTTCCGAGTCCCGATCCCCTCCCCGGCTCCCGATCCCCCTCCCGGCTCCCGATCCCCTTCCCGGGGAGCTCCCAGCCCGAGCCGCGGGCAGGGCCGGGGCGGCCCTTTGTTCCTAGCCCCGCTCCGGTGCCCCCGGGGGTCGGCGGTAGCGCACGGGAGGAGCCGCCGCTGCCGGTAATTGCACACCCGCGGTGTCCGCCCCGGTGCCGGCAGGGGCGGGCTCGGCCCCGCACCGCCCCCGCCGCGCCCGGGCAGGGCTGGGCCCCCGGCAGCGGCTCGGTGCTCGCTGCGCGCTGGCGGCCGCATGCTTGACCAGGTGCTTGGCCTCGGCGCGGCCGCGCTCCGCCTGCTCGCCCGCCGTGTACGCCTCGTAGCAGACGCCCGCGTTGCGGCGGTGCCACTCGGGCAGGTGGTATTTGGCGGTGCGCAAGCCGGCCAAGGCCATGCCGCAGCAGGAGCGCGGCCTCTCGGTGGAGACCACATCGCAGGTCTTGCTGGGCAGCGGGCAGGAGGGCGAGGGGTGCTGGGAGAGCGTCGCTGTG
>JAYRBT010000037.1:2839588-2888300 GCA_036023395.1 Myiotriccus ornatus | reverse complement strand
CGCCCCGCGCGTCACTTCCGCTTCCGGCGCCGCCGCGCGCGCACGCCCGCGGGGGCTGCTACGGCCCCGCCCCCAGGAACGGCGGCCCCTCCCCTCGCTGGCCCCGCCCACCCAGCGCGGGGGGCGTGTCCCGCTCGTCACGCGCCTTCCCGCGTCCTCGGGCGGTGCCACGTGACGCGCGGCCCCGGACGCGGAAGCGGCGCTCGGGCGGCGCCGCTGCCCCGGCGGGGACAGCGACCCGCAGGTCAGCAGCGCGCCCGGGGAGGGGACGGCGCTGTGCCGGGACAGCGCTGCGCTGCGCACCGTGACCCCGCCGCGCTGTCCCGGCCCGCCGAGCGGCACCGGGCACCGACGCGTCTGAGCTCCCCCGGCCCTTTCCCCCGCGGCTCTGCGCGGCCGCCGCGCTGCTCGCCCTGCGCTACCGCCCGCTCGCCGAGGGTCGGGGCCCCGGCGGCCCCCGTCGCTGCTCCGGCACGAACTCGCTTGGCTGCTCTCGGTCGCTTCGAAACGGGCAGCCAAAGGGCCGCAGCGGTTCCGGTGCTGTCCGGAGGTGCTCTCCGGCACCTCTCCCCGCACCGAGCGGCGTTTCTTGCCATCAGCTCCAAGTTTGAAAGTTTATTTTAACGAGTTTTGAACGTACGGGTTTTTTTTGCGCCGCGACAAAGTAACGCAAAGCAGTGCTCTGGACTGGGCTGTTTGCTGGCCCGGCTCTGCCGCGCCGCGGGGCCAGCGGGCCGTGTTCACCCACAGAACACGCAGAACGGGTTTGTACTGACGAGAGGTCTGTGTTTGCGATTATTTCCTGTCAGATATGCGAGGTGCCTTCAGCTGTCTCTGCTTGAAGCAGCTGAGAAGAGCTGGAGTCCAAGATGAGAACCAACAAGGTGTACAAGCTCGTCATACACAAGAAGGGCTTTGGAGGCAGTGGTCAGTATGTTTGCAACATGAGTCCAGCACTCACCGAACTGAAAGCAATTAATTGATAAATTACCTTTTGACAAAACAGGGAAGGTGGAACTAAGATGTAACAAGCAGTGTTGCCAGCCAGAGTTTGGAAACTCTTCCCCTTTTGTTGCATCACTTTTTTTTTTAACCTTGTGTTTCAATCACCTTCGTAAGTGACAGGCATGTCGATGACCTGACTGCGGGTGGATGTGTTCCTGGGCACTGGTAACAGTGTCCTTGGTTTGACTGCCCCTGCTTCTAGACTGACATGTGCTGGTAACTCCTGTTAAGGTTCCTGGCTGGCTGCTCTCCTGCTGGTGTTTGTTCTATGAAAAACAGAGGAGGTGATTCTGGCTGCCCAGTTAAGGCGCATTCTTTTGCCGAATGCACCCTCTGTGATAGAGTTCTGTTGTTGGAGCTGTTTGTGCCTGGGAGGGTGACCAGGCTGGGGGGGCTGTCCTGGGGTGAGTACAAAGCATTGCTGGCACGTGGAGCCTGGGCTGGGTGTTTATGTGGGGTAAACTATTGTGGGCAAACACGCAGGTGTCTCTGTTTGCTGTGTATCTGCTCACTGTCCTCACTTGTTTGTGTCTTGCAGATGATGAACTGGTGGTGAATCCCAAAGTATTCCTTCAAATCAAGCTGGGAGATGTTGTGGAAATTGCCCATCCCAATGATGAGTACAGGTGAGTTCCCCGTGCTGATGTCAGGTGTGGTGGGAGCACTGGCAGGGTGTGTTCACGTGCTGTGGCTCCTGCAGTGAGGGCTCTTACAGCTGATACCACTTTGCTGCCGTGACTTTTTTCTGCCTGAAGAAAAGTGAAAGGGTTGACTTTAGCAGATGCTCTTACCTAAAGTTTATGGACTTCTTTGTGTTTGGTGTTAGTTTGCTCACGTTTCATAAGCCAAGTAGCACCTGAATACAGAATCTGCAGTGTCTGTATCCTCTTCATAGAGCTGCTGTTACCTAAGGATTATCCTCCATCCTACAGTATATCCTAGGCAAAATGAAAATTATGTTGTCAGCCATAAAAACATAAGCCTTCTTCTATGGAGCTGTTCATCCTGCAGCCCCTGTCTGAAAAGCAGCAGAACACTGGTGTGAAGCTCTGAGAAGTTCCTTGTGCCTTAATTTCTCATTTTTCGTTTCATCTCTACCTCAAGAGTACCTTATGATGAGTGTCAACAACAAGAGGGGGTGACGGGGGGCAGGAGGATGGATGAAGCTTCCTAGAAAATATTATTGTTTCTCTTTTGCTTGTCTGTGCTTCACGTTTCTAAATAGTTTTGAGAGTTATTTACCAGAGACGTTGTTGGTACCTCAACTTGTCTGCTTTTTTCTCTTTTGCCTGCTAGTCCCCTGCTCCTGCAAGTGAAGTCACTGAAGGAGGATTTGCAGAAAGGTAAAGCTCCAGAGTCGTTTTATGCACAGTGAAATCACAGTCAAGGATGATGTGACTGAACTGTACCCATGCTTGGCTAATGCTTCAATCTTAACTTCATAGGAAAAGCAATGCTCTGTCTATTTAGGAAGGGAAGGATTCTAATTTTAACAGAAAATGATCAGCCAATTCTAAGTCTGCTTTTAGATGAGTGATGTGAGGTGTGGTTTAAACCAACTTGCCTTTCTAGCCTGAAGTTTTTGTTTCTGAGTTTTCTGACTGGCTTTATATCTTCTTGCATGAATTAATTCAGCCTAAACTTTGCATTTATCTCACCTGCTTTGATTTTAATGACTCTTAGATTGGGCCACAGCTGAAACAAGCTGCTGTGTTTTGCTGAGATGTTCACTGCCCTGCTGTCCTGTCTCGTTTTTGTGGCAGAAACCATCAGTGTGGATCAGACAGTTGCCCAGGTGTTCCGACTGCGGCCCTACCAGGATGTCCACGTGAATGTTGTTGACCCGAAGGTGTGTGGCTTTGCTCGAGTCACAGCCCTGGCACTTTCCATCTACAGTAGTACTGGGGGAAGAAAGGCATTTATTTTTTATTGAAAGATATTTAGTCTTCCTTCCTAATTGCCTTGGGCAGTTGAATTATTTGCTGGTTTCTTATGTGTTTCTTCTCTCCCTCCCATCCCAGCTCTCTTTTTGAACTCTATGGACCAGCTTCAGCACAGCCTGATGGGAATGTAGACATTTCAACTATCTTTAAATTCCAGAAGTTTGATAACCAGGCAGAGTAAAGAGAAACAGAAAGTGGCCAATCAAAAAAAGAATCATTGCCTGGATTTGTATTATTTGACCCCAGAGAGCCTCTTAAAAGAGACAATTTCCTGTAAATGTCCCGACTATCACAAGAGCTGCACTCAGAGCTCACATTCAGCACAGGACAAAAATCTGCAGGAAATAAGGCTCCCTGAATGTCATCAACAATGGCAGTAATTTGTTTTCGGTGTGTTTCCAGTTTGCACTGAGACTTGCAGCACAGCCTTAGTCTCTGGGTGGTGTTTTGTACCTCACAGTAGTTGTGACACACGCACAACTTTGGCATTTATTGGGGTATTCCCTTTTTTCTTATATTTGTCAGGAATATTGACTTGCTGTAGTGTGGCCCTTCCTGTGCCATTTGGTTATTAAATGAACACACTGATGGGCACTACTTAGAAACAGCCAGTAAAATCTGAGCACTGTTTTTCCTCCCTTTCCCAGGAGGTGACCTTGGACTTGGTGGAGCTGACGTTTAAGGATCAGTATATCGGGCGTGGGGACATGTGGAGACTGAAGAAGAGCTTGGTAAGGCCCCTGCTGCCCTCCTGTGCAGGGGGCAGGAGATTGTCCTTTTTTCTGTGTCTGCTGGGAAAGAAGATGAGTGCTTTACAAATACAGACATCTGAGGGCAAGAGCAGTGTCAGCAGCTCCCACGGAACTTGTGCTGTGAGTGGCAGGTCAGAGCTGGAGACATGGGTGTAAATGTTACAGAAAAATGAATCCCATCATTTCCTGCTCCACTGCTGTGGTGTTAGTTACTGTCTTGGGCATTGCAAATGCTGTGGAGAGATTTTTTTTTCTTGTGTCCTGAATTTTAATGATTTGCTGCATTTGGAATGAATCAAATCAAAATGTTTCCTAAGTAGAAGTCGGCCGAAGTGTCCCCTCTCTGACAGTACCACTTAATAAGCAGCTGTAGAATATTTTCTTTCTGCATCTCTGAAGTGCAGTCTCTGGCCCTTCTAAGTGCAGGGGGTTAGTCAGATGATCCAAATAAAAGTTCATGTGTGTTAAAAATTATTTTCTGTTGTCTATTGCAGAGGTTTTGTAGGCTGGGATGTTATTAGTAACTGCACTCTGGTTTTTGTTATTTTGTTACATGCAGATCAAGTGTTTGAGTGTGAATGGGGTTTTCTGTACATTGTTCTGCTCACTCTGAGCCTCCTGTTCTTCTGACCCCTGTAACTCTTCCCTCCTAGGTCAGCACATGTGCATATGTCACCCAGAAAGTTGAATTTGCAGGTATCAGGTCAGTGCCTCCTCTGAGGGCTTAATGTTACTTATGACTTTAGATTTATGAGTTCTGAGTATCCAGCTGGAGAATCTTCTCTGAAAAATCCTTCATGTTTTATTGTTCTCATACTCATCTACAGATATCTGTCTCCACAAGGTGGGGGAAGACTTCTACCTGATTTGAGGTGGAAGAAACTAAGAGTTGGACAGCCAGCTACACTTGTGGCTTCTGTTGAATGCCAAATAGTTCTCCTTTTATCTCTTAGAATATTTCCTCCCTCCCAAGATGTATTAATAGTTCAGATGAAGTGACTGAGGGACAAGGAAATGTGCAGATGCAGAGGCTGTTTGACACCTTTTGGATTAAAGATCAGATTTTAACCAAATAAGTCATCCTTGAGTGCAGATCTTGGTCCATCCCTTATTTGCTCAAATATTGATTCTCTAATCACATTCACTCTGGTCAGCAAATATTTTGCACTTCTTTTCTTCCAGGGCTCAGGCAGGGGAGCTGTGGGTAAAGAGTGAGAAAGTCACCTGTGGATACATCAGTGAGGACACCCGGGTAAGATTTCAGGAAGAAGGGAGAAAGCACTTTTTCCCTTCCTGTCCTTACCAGGTTTCTTGTCATTCTGTCTTGCTTGCAGATTTGTGTGGATGGTTGGAATTGGCTGTGTTGTAAGGTGAAGAGCGGCAATAAGTTCAGGAGGGTGAATGATTAGTGAACTTCAGCCCTGCTGTGCTGGCAGCACCAGGAATTACTTGGGCTGTTGAAATGCCACCTTGTTAGAGGGGAAATTGCCTGTGATGCAAGGGGCACAGTCACAGAGGCTGCTGTGTAATTAACCTCTTCATTTGGCCCTCTTAGTGAATGCACCTTGGTTTAAGTAAGGTCTTTGTTCCTCTGCAGGTGGTTTTCCGCTCCACTTCTGCCATGGTTTATATTTTTATCCAGATGAGCTGTGAAATGTGGGATTTTGACATTTATGGTACGTAGGCAACTGACCCGCCTGGGAATGGGGGTGCCAGCAGCTCTCCTTTCTGCCCCTGCTACAAAACTGCCACTGCTATTTATTTCTGCCATTTATTTACTGGAAAGCTGAAGTGCCCTGCCCTTGGCCTGGGCAGCGCTTCAAGGTGCCTCAAATCCATATTTTTGTGTCTCCTGGGTGGGCCATCATTTTCCTGTCCCTGCTGTAGGGCCTGGGCTATCTCAGTGATGAAATCAAGGGGCAACTCCCTTTGAGCACTGGAGAGGTTTTCTGTGGGTTTAAACATGTTTGGTGATGAGGGTGGGTGCCAGTCTGGGAATCCTGAAACCAGGAATGTGTGGAAATCCTGTGCTAAAAAGACCTGTATGTTTTGGACTTCTCTTGACTATAGCTTAGCAAGGAAGTAAAACCTGCTCCAGCCTAGGTAGAGTTCAGTAGCTTCAGCTGAAAATATTAAAACTTCAGGCACTAAGAATGAGTCACTTCTGTGTCATCATCCTATTTTTTTTTTGGCTTAATTCTTTATGGAGCCTCTCGCCGCTTCCTGTGACCATGTGTTTAGGCATATGGAGCTGGGCAACTGTTCAGAACGGAGCAGGGGATCAGTTGTGCATCCTCTGCCTAAAAGACAGTACAGATGCTTTCCCAGCATGCTGGGAGTGTGTTGGAAAAATTAATTTAAAGGCCAGAACCTTTTGTCAGTGAGAGTCGTGTTTACATCCTCTGAAACAGTCATGCTTTTTAACATTTATAGCACCTTATTTCAGTGATATGAGCCTTCATTATGCACACAGCTGCTCTGGGTCTGATCAAAATAATTGTCCTGGAATCTCAGGGTTGGCTGTGTCCCTTAGTTGAGGTAACTACTGTTATCTGATGCTTGGGAGATGTTTACTTTGCAGGGGACCTGTACTTTGAGAAGGCTGTGAATGGTTTCCTTGCTGACCTCTTCACGAAGTGGAAGGTAAAGAGCTGATTGAGTTCAGGTTTAATTTTTTATTTCCCTGGAATTGTTAGGGGCACCTCTCTGAACAGTAACAAATCAGAATATCAAATTGCTGTGGGTATAAACAAATTGAGTCAAATGTCTTTAGGTTTACAAACAAAAATCTTGTATGCTGGCAACCACAGAGAGGAGTTTCTTCAGAGAGCAGGGAGAGTGCTCCTGGTAAATGTGATGTAACCAAGAAGCACAGAATCTGCAGGACAGACCATTGTTATTTCAGAGAGGCAGATGCAGGACTTGTGCAGATACATTAATATAATACTTTACCTTTTTTTAGTAACCTTTGTTTCCAGGTATGAGGGAAAAGAGGGTGTTACTGTGTGTTTACTGCTGAATGTGACCTTTAAAGTTCTCTTTTTTCATTTAATTTTCCTGGACAGGAGAAGAATTGCAGCCATGAAGTGACAGTGGTTCTATTTTCTAGAACATTTTATGAGGCAAAATCTATAGGTATGTAAAATCTGTATTTTCACATTTACATTTTTAATCCTATATCCTTCTCTCTTGAAAATAGGTCACAGGTTGCCAGTTAATTGTTCCCTTTTTCTTTTAATGCTCATATTCAAACTATTTTCTATCAAACAGAGTAGGCACACAGCCATTGTTATGAAAGTACTGCAGTGAAAGCCTTATAAAGAATATATGGCAAAGTTTCTGCATCATATTCAGACTCTCACAGTGGTTGGAAAGCAGTTTTTGTTGTGTAGGAGGTCTGATATTTCTCCGAGTGTTTCGGTTCTTTGTTTGTTTGGTGGTTGGTTTGTTGGGTTTTTTAAATGGAAAAACAGCTCCTTTCTGGAAAAGATGAGTCATTTCTCTACAAGGTGATGGGATAAGATGTGCTTTTCCTCCCATTGCAGACGAGTTCCCTGAAGCACATCGTGCATCCATCCGACAGGATCACGAGGGAAGGTTTTATGAAGATTTTTACAAGTATGTTGGTTTTCCTCCCAGTTCTCCCCTCGTCTCCCACAGTGTATGTGCAACCCAGTGCACCTTTTTGTGCATTCCCTTACAGTTTGTTCATCCCTCCTCCCTTCCTTCCGTGATCCTCACTCAGCTGTGCTCTCTCTAGAGTCGTAGTTCAGAACGAGAGGCGCGAGGAATGGACCTCGCTGCTCGTGACCATTAAAAAGCTTTTCATCCAGTACCCTGTGCTGGTACGACTGGAGCAAGCAGGTACAAGACTCCTCCTTTGCCTGCTTTTACCCTCTGCTCTCTTTTATTTCTTTTTTTTCTCTTAATTTGTCTGTAAACTCTCCAGTTTCACTTGGAGCCTGGTGTTGTTCTACTCACTGCTCTCCTGGCTGGGCTGTTTTGCCCAGGTCTTTCTGTAAAAACATAATAACACCAATTTTGCCTGTAATTTTTGAAGTAAGAGGATTTAGTAGAAATGCATTTTTCTGTGTTTGGGGGGTTTTTATTATTTTTATGAAGATAGCCTATGCAGAGATGATGATTTTTGTTGGTTTTTTCCTTCTGAACACTTGTCCAGAGGGCTTTCCTCCAGGTTACAATTCCACCTCGGCGCAAGGGAACTACCTGGAGGCCATAAATCTTTCTTTCAATGGTAAGTTATGAGCAATGGGTAAAAGTATGCAGGGGAAAAAAACATTAAAGCAGCTGCCAATAAATGGGTGTGGACTTCTGTTGCCTGTTCCTTAACACAGTGCAGAGGAAGGGAATATTAAGTGTTAAATTCTCATTTTGAGCCTCAGAAGAAATTGTCTGATGTGTCTCTGGAAAACCAGTGCCTCTCAAATAACAGTGTTGAGTATTTCAGCTCTCAGGAACCATTTACAGGGCCTTGATGTGATGAAACGTTGAGCTGTGCATCTGTATGAGAACCTCTGGGAATAGAAGCTGAAATCTTAAATTGTGGAAGTGTTTCAAAATCAGGATAGATCAAATGTGATTTAGGTGAAGCTGATCCATGTTTTTTATCATGGAGTTGGATTTGATGGGTTGGAGGGGCTCTCCAAAGACACACTTTTTGTGATTCTGTACATACGTGTCATTCTGTCACTTTGTCTGTCTTGCCACTCCTGCAGGAGGGAGGTCAGGGTGTTATTTGAAATGATTAATGTTGGAGTCTGCATTTTGGGATTTTTTCGTGGTGTTTGGGTTTTTTTTTTAAAGATGTTTAAAGGAAACATTAAGCACAGGAGAAAAAATATTCCTTTTTGTGTGTCTGGTTCCCATCTTCTCACCTGCCCCCACTCCTCTCTCTCCCAAAGCTTTATTAACATTCCTTGGTTGGGCAAGGCCGTCTCCAACCCCTCTCGTACTTTCACGTGCTCTGGGGAAACTTTTTAAGCACTGCAGCTAACAGAGAGTCCCCTGCCTTGCTCTGAGAAGGAGCATGCAGTGCCTTGCTGGAGTGTCCCCGCATTCTCTCCCGCAGTGTTTGACAAGCATTACATCAACCGCAACTTCGACCGCACGGGGCAGATGTCCGTGGTGATCACCCCCGGCGTGGGCGTCTTCGAGGTCGACCGGCTCCTCATGATCCTGACCAAGCAGAGGATGATTGACAATGGTAACGAGCTGGAGGTGCTCTGGAGGCAAACGATGGGTTGGGGAAAGGCGTAGCCTCTTCTGGCTGTGAAAAAGTATCTGCTGCGACTTGGGAAGAAGGGTTACAGCTGGAACATGTGTCTGCACTTCATGCTGAAATGGGCAGATTTGCAGGGTACTTAAAGGCCTCTAATTTCTCTTGTTTGTGGTGGAGAACCTCATCTGTCCATGCAGGCGTGTCCCTTAAAGGATAATCTTGCGTGACTCACATTAGTTTAGAAGAAACATTTCTTATATCCCCACAGGCGCTGTTGGTTGGTGAACATACCACAGGGCTGTTAACTGCTGTTTTCAGATTAATTACATCTTAAAATGTGACATGAATAGAAATTGAGTCTTCAACTCAAGTTGATGATCTGTTTTGGTTTAGCATATCAGTCCTGCTCCACAGCTGAACTCTGCTGCTCTTTGTTTCCAGGGATTGGTGTGGATCTGGTGTGCATGGGAGAGCAGCCCTTGCATGCTGTACCACTCTTTAAGGTAAGGTGCGCTCCTTTCCCCTCCCATCTGTTCCTGCTACAAACGTTATTCCTTTTGTGACCAGCTGGATGCAGCTGCTTACTCTGCTTCTCGTTTCCTCTTACAGCTCCATAACCGCTGTGGCCCCGGGGACTCCCGGATGGGTGATGACTACAATATTCCACACTGGATAAATCACAGGTAGCTGAATTCTACCAGCCATTGCTAGACACTCCTGCTTTGCTTTCCTCTTCATAATCTGTTGAATTTTTTTTTTCTTTCACTTTTTTTTCTTTCACTTTCCTCTGCTCTCTTTGTGAAACAAAGCCACATATTACATTACTCTTGTAGAACCCTGGGCATTAATGCAACATCTCAGAAATGACAGGCAATCTCTGTAGTTTTCAAACAGCTGGTGCAGTCGCTGGTGTCACATACATTGGGGAGGTAAATGGCACAGGGAAAGTGGATGCCTTTCTGTAGAAAGGGGAAGTGAACTGGGAAGTGGAGGTGTCAAGCATATTAAGAAGTGGTTGAGACTGAGGCTGTGTGGGTATCAAAGCCTGGTCCCTACTGAAAGAAGAGTAGTTTCTTTCGAGTTTAACCATCCATCAGTTTTTCCGTGTGTGCTGTGCAGAGAAGGGTGTCCCCTTTTCTCCATGCCATAGCTGGCTCAGGCTCACAGGCTGTTTGCTGTGTAGCAAACCGACTGTGTTCAGTTCTTAGAAGACCTTAAAGCCACCCTGTTTTCCCTTCCAGTTTCTACACATCCAAGAGCCAGCTCCTGTGTAACAGCTTCACTCCACGGATCAAGCTGGCAGGAAGGAAGGTGAGGATCCTTCTGATTTATCTTTTTCTTCTTACTAGCTGGTCAGATGCCTTTTCTCAGCAAAGCATCAGAGTCTTTCTAGCAAGTATTCCATCAGCTGGAACTAAGTTTCTGTGTTAAAAGACTGTGAAAGCAAAGCTGTCGTGTTTGTTGGAGGGATTGTGAATGAGGGACTAGTCTGTAGTTCTTTCTAGGATAAAAGTAGGTGGGAAATGTTTTAGCCACCATAAAAAGTAGAGTTTCATTCTGTAACAAAGAACTCCATGGATAGGTAGAGATGTGTTTTTCACACAGATTTGTGACCAAGTATCAGAATTTAATATTTCTGAAGAGGTCTGGCTGCCTTGCTGAGTCAGATAAATGTTAAGTCTGCTTGATCACACTGGGGGATATTTCCTTAGAACATGCTGACTGTTTCCCTTCTCTCTTTTACCCCCTTTTTTTTTTTGGTCACTTCACACTTCCTTTGTTGGACCCTCCAGCCACTGACTGAGAAAGCAAAAAATAATCGAGATGCCTGTGAGTAATTCTGTTCTGGAAGGATCTACCCCACTGACTCCCAAGCTAACAAACAGCTGCAGTAAGACAATGACACCTCAGCAGAAGGAGGGGACGGTGGTGCCAGAAAACCATCAAACCCACGTATTTGCTCCTGGGAATGTTAATGTACACGTGTCCATTGGCTCCCTGGCAGATAACTACCATGGAGGAGGGTGTTTCTGGCCTGGCTGTGTCACCTGGCCAGAGGAGGACGTGGTGTCAGGCTGGTGTGGTGGTGATGCTGTTCATTGGCGTGGGACAGAGAGGCCTTCTCTAGCTTGGATTATTTATTGTCAGTGCTGTCAGCACACAGTTACAGTGGGAGAAGCAGCACTCTGCTGACAGCACCTCGTTTCAGGAAGGTGGATCTTCTGTAAGTGAGGTTGTCCATTCTTTCAAAGATACTTTAAAACGTGCAGTTCCCTCATGAGAGAAATCAAGGCATCTGTCCATGCAAGGATTGATTTGTTGATTATTAATTTCATGTTTAGGGTATAGGGGGGAAAGGCATTAGGGCCACAGCAACCCTCGTTCAGAGGCACCAACTTTGATCATTGAGCTGCTCCAGCTGCTTCTGCTCATGAGCCTTTTGCATGGGATTTCTTTTGGAATAGCTACTTTCCTTAGGGGTGCGAGCTGGCCACTCTGACTTGCAGATCTTGAACATTCTTGAAAGAGGTTCCAGTGCTGTGTGATTTTGATTTCAGCATTAGGAGCTCCCAAGGATGCTGAGAATGCCCTGCCTATCCAGGTGGATTACGATGGCTACGATGCCCAGGTGTTCCGGCTGCCAGGCCCGTCCAGAGCCCAGCGCTGCACCACGTTCAGGTGAGAGGCTTGGGATGCACTGGTTCCAGAGCACCCATGTTATGCTGGGCTTCTGGATGCATCAAATGCTTTGAGAAATGCAAGGAGAATTAAGCTCCACATGCTTACAGTTGAAGAAAAAGCTGTATCTGTACCTGGTCTTTGGGGCTGATTGTCTAATTTTGCTTCTCAGATGGTGGGTGGGATCTAAGAAAAGGCATAAATGTACTTCCTTAAATCTTTCGGTTTTTCTCAAGTGGAATGAAGCCAGTCTCCCTTGCGGAGTTCCTAACAGATTTTGCAAGGGGATTAAGAAAGTACTTGCACAATAGACTTGCACAGAGTTGTAGAAAAGCAGTTAACTTGCTGCACTGCTTAGTAACCGGGGCTGAACACAGAGTGGCGGGGAATCTTCCCTGAAAGTGATGCCTGGATCCTGGGAACCCTGGATGAGAGCAGAAACAGAGAAGCTGAGTGCAGGTTCTCAACTATTCCATGGTCTTTCATCTGAGGAGGAAGGCTGATTGTTCTCAGGTCCTGAGTTCAAATTCTTCAAACTATAAATTTCAGTGCTTTTTCAGGAATATGGGATTGATGAGCTTGTTTTGAAGTGTATTTTTTGCTTTCCTTCTTTTAATAGTATTGCCTAAATCTGAAGAAAACTGTGCAAGTGGGCTCACTTGTTAATATGAGCAGTCTGTAGAAATCCATGCTGGAAGATGCCAGTACAGTTTAACGTAGTCAGTAATTCCAAGTAGCTTCCCTACAGCTAAATGTTCCTGGCACTGTAGACTCAGGTCTAGTACCTTCTAGGCCACGTCTGTGCTACCAGCTCAGTGTGGTGTCTGTGGAATTGCACAGGGAGTCGAGTGTGCTCTCCTCCCAGCCGTGCTGGGAACATTTCAGTCCTCTGTTCCTCTGCTCCTCTGCTGTCCGAGGCACAGAGGTATAAAGTGCCCCCATGGTCCAAGTAGACAGTGATGCTTCCTTGTAGTCCCCTTTGAGTTCACCTGCTCAGCAGGGAGTCCTTTACACGACTTGGGCCTGTTCAAGCCCCTTGTTAACCCGGGAATTAATCTCCTTCCTACCCCTGCCCAGGTCTGTGAGGGAGAGGGAAAGTCGGACGAGGAAGAGCTCGAGTTCCTATGACGTGTCGTGCAGCCCGTCCCTGCAGAGCCGCGCGCTGCCCCCGGAGGAGGTGCGGAGCCAGGCCTCTGACGACAGCTCCCTGGGCAAGATCTCCAACATCCTCATGATCCCGCGGCCCCACCTGCACCAGTGTGAAGTCAGCAGCTCCCTGGGCTACACCAGCACCAGAGGTCAGCCCAGGGCACGTGGGCAAGTACCTTTGGTGGGCAGAGGGAAGGAAAGGTGGAAGTTTGTGTTGGGCACTGCCAGGCCAGCACAGGAGACATGGTACTTGTTTAACACTCATGGCACAGCTGTTCCATAGCTCCAGCTGTGCCTGGGTTGTGCATTCTCCCTTTGCTATCCTTGTCCAATTCCGTTCCTTTTTTTATTGGCTCGCTCTAAATAGAAGTGTCCTGACCCTGATTTGCTCTTCTCCCTTGTCTATTGCCTTCTTTAGTACTTGACTACTCTCCTGTGTCTGCCTGCGAATGTGGACATACACGGGGAACTTTCATTATCCAGGTCACCTATAATCTGTCAAATGAAAAGTGGCGTTAGCAGTGAGCCCTGGGGGACCCTGCTTATAACAATATCTCCGTGGGGATTTGTTGTCATTAAGACTAACTTTCTAGATCCTTCCTTTTGACAGTACACTGCTGAGCTGTCTCTGTGTGTTAGCAGTGCTGGCTTCTCTCCTTTTCTTCCCTTCCAATTTAATTTTTTTTCTCTGAAAATATGCAGTGTCTTCCACAAACCCAACTCCATTTCTAGGTAAATTGTATTCCTCCTCCAATTGCTTCCTCTTCTATCAAATTCTATCCCTGAAGGCTTTTTCTGTTTTTTCATGTCATGCTGTATGACACTGATACCATATTTATCCTGTCACAGGAATGGGAGTTACGGGTGTGGAACTGCTCTCAGCAGCCTTTCATGTTTCCATCTACTGTCATTTAGTACAACTTTTTTTGGTATTTCTGTTACTGCTGTAGTTTGAAGGATAGTCTGCTGACCAGCTGAAGGTGTTGAGCTGGATGGGGATGTGGGTGGAATGGGAGTGGTGGGGACAGAAGAGTCAGAGAAATCGAGGTTTATCACATGGCAATATAGAATAGTAAATGAGACCCTTCCTTCTCTTTGGATTTCTACTTGTTGGGCAGAGTAATTGCTACTTAGTCATGTGGTATATTTCTCCTGTTTCTAAATAACTGTACTTCTATTCTACGTCCAGTAGTGACAACGAACTTGCCTTGTGGAGGTCACATCCCATGTCTTCTGGGAGTAATAGCTGATTTCAGGGATCAAATCTGGATGTTACAGAAAAGGCACATGTTGCTCAGCTGTAGCTTCTTCCATGTCCTTGGTATTCATCCTGAAGTTTCTGGTGTCAGTGTTTTTGTTTCTCAGAAATTTTCTAAACTCTGAAAAATTCTTCATAATTGACTTGGCAAGTGGTTTCTTTACTGCTTCATTTAGTGTCCCAGTTCTCAGGAATGCTGTAATGGCAGATGGAATAATGCTTTTCCTTGTTTGGATTCTTGTTTATGTTGTAGTTTTCAGACTGGACTGAAATTGCTTTCAGCATCTCTCCCTGCCTGTTCCTCAGCTCTCCTTATTTCCTCTTGCCCTGGGGGGTCTTTACATCCCCGAGCAGTTCGTTTGGCTCACTCGGTGCTGTGCTTCGTAGATGTCCTGGAGAACATGCTGGAGTCTCAGCAGCGGGACTCCAGTGCCCCGGGGAGGTTCCACGTGGGCAGTGCCGAATCCATGCTGCACATCCGCCCGGGGGGATACACCCCCCAGAGAGCCCTCATCAACCCCTTCGCCCCCTCCCGCATGCCCATGAAGCTCACGTCGAACCGGCGCCGCTGGATGCACACCTTTCCTGTGGGTAAGGGATCAGGACAGCACACTGCTGTCCCTGTGCCTTGCACACCTTTCCCGTGGGGGAGGGATCAGGACAGCACACTGCTGTCCTTGGGCCTTGCACACCTTTCCCGTGGGTAAGGGATCAGGACAGCACACTGCTGTCCTTGGGCCTTGCACACCTTTCCCGTGGGGGAGGGATCAGGACAGCACACTGCTGTCCTTGGGCCTTGCCCGAGTTTTAACACAATGAGAGGACCCCTGAGAACTCTGGTCCTGCGGTGTGCCACAGGCTGAGCGGAGTGTATGGGCCTGCTTTTGGGAAATATTACATCTATTGGCAAACAAGCAGCATCAGGCACCGGGAACAATCCTATAGTAGCTGCTGAAGGGAATTGTTACTGCAATTTGGGTTGACTTTCAGGTGCTGAATTGTTCTGGTAATTGTTTAGTGCCTAACGTAGGCTCTTCAAAGTGTTTAAAAGAAAATTCTACTTCACTGGCTTCCGAAATGCCAGAGATTTTGCTTTGGAGATTTTGTAAACAGGCTTTCCTAATGTCCATGAGTTATCATTGCCTGTGCTGTTGGCAAAGGGAGGGTGAAGGCAGCTGAGGAGTCAGGGCAGATGTGGTGATTATTGATCCAGCTGTAACTGCAGGTCCATCAGGAGAAGCCATCCAGATCCATCACCAAACCCGGCAGAACATGGCCGAAATGCAGGGCAGTGGGCAGCAGGACCTGACTCATTCCTCTGCTGAGCTCCTGGAGCTGGCTTACCATGAGGCCACGGGCAGGTGAGGTGCTCAGGGTCAGTCTGGGCAGACTTTGCATGAACATCCCCTTTGTTTGAAGTTTTATATATGTTACAGTAAGGCAGTTATGGGTTGTGATCTCTAACAGTATGTTGTGTCAGTGCCACATTGTGCAGGATGTACTTTAATTTTGAGATACAAAGCTGGAGTTGATTTACTTCTTCTAGTTTGGGGAGGGTTGTAGTTTATCACAGAGAGCTTGCAGAGCATAAGCAATATATAATCCATAATTCATAGAATTGTTCAGAATTTCCCTATAAAAACCTGTGCCTTTAATTCTTGACTTATTATCCCAATAGCTGTGACTTCTATCCCAGAACAGAACATTTTTTAGCACAGGACAAAGCTTTGCCCCACAGTAGCTGTTGAGCAATTTCAGTGCTGTCCACTCAGTCCTGTCCTCCCCATGCTGGTAAGAAACAGCCTTCAAAACATGGCAAACAAAACCTGTATTTGTAAACTACTCTTTTTTTAAGAAACAAGCTTTGGTGAGTGATGGGAGCTTATATTGTTTGTTGACTCTGAGAAGAGAGAAAGTGTTTTTACAGTGAGAGATATTGGATTGTCCCTTCACCGAGGCCATTTTTCAAGTTGTTCTCCTGTCTCCAGTTATTGTTTTACTTGGTTTTTAATTTGATTATTCTTTTATTGATAGCATTTTCTCAGTGCTTTTCACTCATTGTTAAATATTGCTTATCAAAACCATTTTGGTAGCTTGGGCAACTTCAGAATTGTCAGTAAGTTCATTTCTTTCATGATTATCTTTCCTGCTGTGTGTTTCTTTCCTCTTCTGTGCTTATAGAAATTCACCTTATGTATTGTTTCTGGATGTCCAGGGTGAGTGAAGGCACTGCTGGTATCCTCTGCCTTTTTGATTTTCAGGGGTTTTTTTCCTGCTGTCTTCAAGCAGTTCTTCAGGAGATTGCACTGCCTAATTATTTTTTCATGTTTGGTTGGGGTTTTTTTCACTTTATAGAAAAATTGTTGTCCTATCTTATATTTTGTGTTGTCCTTTACTTTAATCTCCGTGTTCCATAGTTTTCCGTAGTTGTCATCCTCACCAATTCTGTTCCCTAGTTCTCCTTAAAAAAAAAAAAAAAGAAAAGCCTTTTTATGACTTGCTATGTACATCCTAGTGTGCTAAAGCATCTTGTCATTACACCCATCTCTTGTGTCATATTCCTGACAATTCCTTCTCTGGATCTCTGTCGTCTCTGTGGATGATGTGCTCGTGCAAAACCATTACCTCGGTCTGGAATGTGGGGTTTATGGACCATGGAATCAGATCCATAAATAACCAGCTAAGCTTTACTTCTCTCCTGGGAGGACACAAGTGGCTGGATCTCTGCTGTCCTGCACGGGCAGTGCTTTGGCTCTTGCTGGAGGCAGGGAACAAGCAGCCTGGGCAGATGTGGGATGCTGTTACAGCCTCTCTGTGCTGCCATCTCCGCAAACACTGGCAGGAGAGCTGGGACCCACCGCGGGCTCAGCAGAGGCAGCAGGGCTGGGGGCCTGGTGCTTGTATTTGTCAAAAGCAGGGAATGGCACAGGTGGGGAAGGTCTTACAATCCAGGCCGTTTTGTTTTCCTCCAGGCACGTCAGCTCTCGGCAGCCAGGGGACAGCGGCTCTTTCCTGAGCTTCAGCGGCACAGAGGAGTTCTCCAACGGGCTGGCCGGGAGCAACGGGGCAGGTGAGGGGCACAGCCTGGAGCGGGGACAGCCCTGAGCAAGCCCTTCCCTGTCAGTGACGGGGGGACAGGGGCAGGACTCACGGGAGGTGGGAGCTCAGGCACTGCCAAGGAGGAAGAGCCAATAATGCAAAACCAGTTTGCAGTGTTGAGTGATCTGTTGATGCTCTTACTTGGACTTCTTGGGGTGTGGCAGATTCTTGGTTTGTTGCTTTTGGTTTGCTTTGGTTAATGTGTCTCTACTTCTCCAGGTATGTCATAGAACCTTTATTATAGAAAGATGCTCATTGTTTACTTATTATAAACTCAGGCGGTTACTGAGTTCCACAGAACAAAATGCTGATGTCCAGACACAAAACCCAACTAAATATGCACTGGTGTTCAGAACTTTTTTTTTTTCTTGGGGGCATTTCCTTGAGGTGTCACCGCTCTGGATGAAGGAACTTGTTTGTGTGTGTATATATATAACATATGGAAGCTGATGGAAAGAATGAAGTTTGGTCATATCTAGGTTTTGGAGAAACTGTAAAAAGGCAGGTTTATTTTACATGGTAAGTTCTGGAATTCAGTGTTTTCTAGCATTTCTTGACAGTGTCTGCAGATGCACTCTCTCCAGATGTTAAGCACTTTGAAGATAGTGCTGCTTATACTAATGCTGTTCACACAGCCCAAAATAGTTCAACACACTTTTGAGAGAAGGCACATCTGTACTTTCAGCTGAATATTGTCTCGTGCCTTACCCACATGCCTGAATTAGTGGAAATTCTCAGCCTTTCTTTTGGGCCCTGTAAGTAGAGCAATAATCCACGCTAAACATTCTGCTGTGTTTTCTGTTTTTTTTGTGACCTACCCTCTGCTTTCATGGACTCACTGTGAGTGAGAAATGACCCCACGTATTTCCCCGGCCGTTTGTCTCTGCTGTCCCGCAGATGGGAGGTGATAGTTCAGTGAATAAATCTTGTTGCAGTTCCCGAAGTGGATGGCAGGTGGCACCAGGAATTGGTGAAAGGTGAATGGCACTTAGAGCAGCTCCTCCACCGTTTCCCTGGCATCACCATGGCAGCAGATGTGACCACCCTTTCCAGATGTGGCAGCAGAGGGTAACAGCTCAGATGCTGATACCAATCTCCTGGGTAAATCCACACAAGCTAGTTTTAAAAAATTGCTTCTCTGAAATGTTTGGGGGCTTCCTGAAATCCATATTTTGGTAAATGGTTTGGAGGCAGCAATTTCTCTTGTCTCGTTAGTTGCTCATTTCCTCTCATGTGCCACAGCAGCTGTTTGTACCAGCTCAGGGAACTGCTCCAAGTGGGTTTGTCTTTGCTGTGTGGATTATTGCACTGTAAACACACAAACATGGATGCAAATACAGCAGACAGGTGTGAGATGGGGACCAGGAACAACTGGTCAAGGGGGGCCATGGCATCCTGCTGGCTTAGTTTCACTGAGCTGCAGTTTTAGTCTCTGTTTTCCAGGTTAATAGGCTGTTAGAACAAAGCCATTTGAGAGGAATCATAGTGTCTTAAGTCCTAATCAAAACTTATATTTAAGTTTTCCCTCATATTAGATCCCTTATTAGTCTTTATTTATGTTAGTATAAGCTGAATTTTGTTCAAAAACCATGCATTTCTATCATTTTATCTCCTTTCCCAGTGAATAACAACTTCCTTTCTTACTGAAATATGGGCCAAGGTGTATCTCACAGGCTGAAACACAATGGAAGTTGCTGCCTTTTCAGAACATGGCAGTTTTAAACAGTCTGCAATAAATATATTGAACCTATTTAGGGGCACTGAAGACCTAATTAATGCTTTTAAAATCTTTAGCCTGGCAAGGTTATTTTGTATTTGCTGATTGAAAAATCAACTATTTGTTTGGTTTCCTCCCTGCCCCTTGGCAGAGGGTGAAATATGTACTGGTAGTTTATGCCTAAAAATGTAGAATTGAAATAAATCTGTATTATGATATTCAAAAATTAGACTATTCAGAGTCTTAGATAACTAGAACCTTATATATGGGTTCTCTTCTACAGTGAAACAGTGAAAGTCTGTTATATTTTCTTTTCTTGCTTCCCCTGTGTTTCCTGAAAATCTTCTTAACTTGTTCACAAAATGAGAAAACCAATTAAAAAAGTATCGGGCTTTGGGTACTGATTATATTTGAAAGTACTTTGTTCCTCAGACCTTTGAGATTATGAAGCTAAATGATTACAGGTGACTTCTTTTTTTGTTGTTACTTGCTTTTTTTTTTTGACATCTGCTTTTCAAGATGTGTTTTACTATTTTGGGAGGTGGTTTTTGCTTGTTTTTTGGCTACTGAGCACTTCTAGTGAGATGCCTGAATTTGACCCAAAATATGTTTTTCCTCATTAATTGACTTTGTGGTTTTTTCTGCTGTGTAGAATCCTGAGTTCTTCCCCAGCAGAGAAATGCTGTATCTTAAAACATCAGCATGCTTTGGATTTATTTTTATTTGAAATTCAAATGTATAATTGCTCAAAATAAAACCCATTATTTCTTTGTTATAGGGGTGAACCTGAAAACTCAGAACAAGGATTCCTTGGAGGATGCTGTCTCCAACTCTCCAGATCCAAGTAAGCAAGAGGGAGGTTTGGAAGAGAGTTTGACAGGTGGGAAGGTGGGGAGGGAAAGGGCATGTTCACATTCAGAGGCATCAGGAGGTGGTAGGCAAGAAACTGAGGAGCCTCCTTGGCTTTTGGCAGTGGTTTGTTTTGCCCTGCAGTAATTTGCAGGATCTCCCTGTCCTGGGTCTTTCTGGAATTGCAGTTCTGGAGCTCTTAAGAACATGTGAAGCTGGTTATTGTGTTACATCTGAAATTGTTTCCTTACCAGACTATTATGCAAAAAGGTGCTGAACTCGTCTCTGCCTCTCAGTATGAGAAGTTTGTTTGGCACCAGCTCACTGAAGCAGAAGTAGCTCAGTCACTTTCTGCTTTTGGTACTTTTTACTGAGAAATACCTGCTTTCACCTCACACTGAAACAAGTGTGGGACTGCCTGAGAAACATCTTTCCAGAATGTTTCTTTTCTGTCCTGTATTAGTTTCTTGTGCAGTGTTCCTGCCATTAGTGTTAACACTTCTACAGTAAAATAAATGTCTGTAGGATCTCTGTGACAAAAAGTTAAGAATCAGTATTTGACCAAGGGCCTTGATACAGGTTGTTTGAGTCAGGTCAGAATGCCGTGCAGTGGTGAGCTGATGATTTGGTATAATTTAGTTAAATGTCTCATGTTAGATCTCTGTAATCTCAAAACTGCAGCGTAAATGTAGGAAAGGGTGTGGGAAAGGATTGCTTTCCAAGTTGCTATTTTTCTGGTCTTCCCACCCCTCTGGATCTATCTTCTGTTTTTATAACTGTAGAAATGCTCCCTTTTCTGCTGTTGTACTATTCCAGAAAGAGGCTGGTCTGTCATTCTTTCTCTCCTCCTCTCCAGCTCCTTCTGCAGTTGTCTAGGATGCAAAACTGGTCTGATTTTCTTGTTCAGACGTGGAATGTTGATCTGTTTATTAATAATCAGTAACTGCACCTGACTTGCTGTAATTTGGAAGAGCGGTGGCTGTGTCAGCTCTAGCTTTCAATCAAGAGACAATTAAATGTATTAACTGTGAATGCCATTTGCATGATGGGATTGAGCAGCATGTGCACTGCATTGTTTAACAAACTCTGTCTCTTTCTCTCCCTCCCTTCTTCCCGTCCTATTTTCCTTTTCCCTTCCCATTCCACCCCCTTTTTGTCTCTGTTGACCTCACGCCAACCTCTTTTTTGTCCCTCATTCTCTCTAACGCTCCTCTTCACGCACTCCTTTCATCTTCCTCTGCACCCTGTTTTTTCCTGGGTGCCCACACACGCCCCCCTGTGTGCCCCCCGTGACACAACGAGGCAGTTCTGACGCTGTCTGCTCCCCCCGTAGTGCCAGGCTTCTGTTGTACAGTTGGAGTGGACTGGAAATCCCTCACTACTCCGGCCTGTCTCCCCCTCACCACCGATTACTTCCCGGACCGCCAGAGCCTGCAGAACGATTACACCGAGGGTTGCTATGACCTGCTGCCAGAGGCTGACATGGACAGGTTTGGCCAGCACCTTCTCTGTAAATGCCTTGAATCCGAGTGCTTAAGGAGCAGGTGATAGAAGAGGATCACTGGAACCTGTGCAAGTGAAGGATGAATTCCTAACAGAGCAGCAGAATACTTAGATTTATCTTTTTCCCGTGATAACCTTGCACCTTTTCCAATGTCACCATCCCTCAGTGTGGTGTCCTGTAGATTTTATGTTAGAATTTGTGCACAAATTTTTGCATCTCTTTTCTGTTACTGTATTCAATCAAAATACCCAACCTCAAGCTTTGTTAATCTATTTTCCAGCAAGTGTTTTGGAAACACTAAATGAGCAAATGCACGTGGACATGCAGTGTTTAAGATGCTTATCCTCACTCTCAAGGATATTTAGCTTAAAGAATCTTGCTGGAAAACAATGCTGGTAGGATAAATAGAACTTCTCAGCTTGTCTCAGAGGTCTGTGATAATTATCTTTTAATAGAGTTGCTTTGTTTTTTTACTGAAGCGTTCTCATCATCTTCAGCATTTTTCAGGCTTTCCACAGCTTGTAAGGCATGAAAAGACCTGTTCATGTTGCTGCTTTATGGGAACAAAACCAAAATATTCATAAGGGCGATTGAAATAATACATAGTGAGTAGCAGGACTAATGAAGCAACACCTAAAAGAAATGTCAAATGTCCCTTTGTGGCGGGAAGGTGAAGTTCAGAGCAGAAGGAGTTGTAATAAGATGCCACAGTGATGTGTCTTTAATCCCTCTCTGCTCTCACTTCCCACTGTGGAAGAGGCTGGAGCGTTGCTGCCAACTGGCAGTTCTGAGCTCTGCTGAACATGGACAAAAACTGCCCTGAGACTGTCTGCAAAGTGCTGGAAAACTCATCTCTGGGGAATCAGACAGCTGATCATCCCCTGTTCCCAGAGGTGCCTGTTTTCCCTCCTGCTGCCACAGGCAGGTGTTCCCAGGCACTGCCCAGGGCCCTGCTCGGGCACAAACCTCAGCTGGGAAGTGCAGAGCTAAGAGTAGGTGTGTGTCAGCTTCCTTATTGTGGTCTGCTTGCCCTTTGTGTCCAGGAGGGATGAGGAAGGAGTGCAGATGACAGCCCAGCAGGTGTTTGAGGAGTTTATTTGTCAGCGCCTCATGCAAGGCTATCAAATTATTGTGCAACCCAAGCCACAGAAACCGGCCCCAGCCGTGCCACCCCCCCTGAGCAGCAGTCCCCTCTACAGCCGAGGTGAGTGACCCCAGACTGACAATTCCCTCTTTTGTCTTTCCTGCTGCCAGTCCCTGCAACCTTGAATTAGGCACAGGTGCTCAGCGAAGCCCTCGGGTTTGTTTGGTTGGTTTGTTCCTGCAAAGTCTTTGCAGGGAGGGAGCTTAGTCTGGGGCAGCACAAAGGCTGCACCGTGAAGGGACAGGTGCAGGATTTTTTTAACTTTACTAAGGAACTCATATTCGTGATGGTGAACCCAGAGAACAATGGCTTCAGTGCTCTTTGGGTGAATACCTCCTAAACACAAGTCAGGTGGTGACTGCAGGGCACACCTCTAGGAGAAGACAGACCTAAAGCTTCCACATGTGTGTGTCTGAAAGCAGTTTTCTACCACTAGAACAGCCGTGGAGGTCCAAGGCAAAGCTTTGCTGTCCTGAAACCATGACTCAGCTAAACCGAGTTAAGCCCCAGAGGACCGGGGTGGGTTAAGGGAGTATCGTATTCCTTGGAGAGAATCTGACTCGCTGTTTGACTGCTGATTATCTTTTTTTCCTGGATATTCCCTTGGCAAGTCACATGACCCAGTGTTGTTAGAGCAGGGAATACAGGTGAATGGGATACATTGTCAATGCTGGTTTGGGAGTGAGCAGCAAGGCTCCTTAGGTTAAGTGTCAAGCTCAAGTTCCAGGAATAAGGCACAGAGAGGAATCAAAAGTGGATCCCAGCTTTCCCATCACATCTCACACCAGGTGCTCAACACTTTCTCTGGTGGGTCTGACCGGAGGAGTTCCATGTGGGAGGTGTATGAATCCCGAATGCCCCTCTTTGGTCGTGATACCAACGAACCTGAACTGTAAGAACAAAAGACTCATTGTACAAGTGTTTCCTAAAAACATGGCCTGGAAGGTGGATTTTAGTTTGTCCTGAGTTCAGAAGCCCAATTCTGGACTCCAATTCTGGAGTCTATGGGCACAATTTGTTGTTAAAATCTGACTAGTGCAATAAGCTGAAAGGGGTTTGCCTTTCACGACTAGGCCTTGTATCCAGAAATCGAGCTGAGGAGGAAGATCAGTACTGGCTGAGTATGGGCCGTACTTTCCACAAAGTCACCTTGAAAGACAAAATCATCACTGTGACTCGGTACCTTCCAAAGTGAGTATCTCTGCTTGAGCAGTTTGCTGCCAATGTTCAGGTGAACGTTCTTTTCCAGCTGTCTGTGCTTGCTTGAAAGAACATACTGTAGAACGTTCTTTCTCTTCAGGAGAAGAAAGAGAAGCACTTATATTGATAATACTGAGATCAGTGTTTGTGTTTGATCTTTTAGGTATCCATACGAATCTGCTCAGATAAACTACACCTACAGCTTGTGCCCCTCACACTCTGACTCTGAATTTGTCTCTTGCTGGGTAGAATTTTCCCATGAGAGACTAGAAGAGTACAAGTGGAATTACTTGGATCAGTACATCTGCTCTGCTGGCTCAGAGGATTTCAGGTGAGATCTCCTTTTCCATCCAGACTATTCTGTGTCCTAATTGCCTCTTTTCCTTTCTGACCTAAAATTTCATCAGCAAGTTCAGCCCACAAGTGCTCAGTACTCCAGGGAGAAAATCTGACCTGCTTTCACTGTCTGGTGGAAGCAGCTGTTGCCTTGTAGGAACCTCACTCTTGTGTTGCTGGTGCATTATCTGATCTTTGATACTGAGTCTTGATCACAAAACTCAGCATGAATTCTTTTTTTTCTTCCAAATGCAAAGAAATATGATGGCATTTTGTACCACACAGATGCTTTTCTTGGCTTCTTACTCATTTCTGGATCTGACTCAAAACTTCCATGTATTTTGAAGCTGTTGGAGGTTTGCTTGAGTACTCGGCTTGACTGCAGTCCCACTCCTAAGCTATGGAGCGCAGTGCTTATTAGAAATGTGGAATATCTCCACTAGCATCAATAGCCTTTTTGACATCTTCTCTCTACGAAACCAATCTTTGTCATCTTTTCAGGTCTCAGTCAAAATGCCTCCTATGCTGATGTGTCCCTTTGAAATTCCTTTTTGCTTGCTTCTTTTTAGAGAGAAAGCCTTTGTATCCTATCTTTCACAGGAAAGAAAATATATCCCTATGCTACAACGGCCTCGTTTTCTGCATGTCAGTGTTTTAATAGTTCCCAGTGCCATTTGTACTGCTGAGCCTTCCTTTGCCCACCTGCTCGTTCTGACTCAGGGGTAGCAGAGTGACACTGTCACTGTGCTCGCTGAGATGCCCAGCGGGCACGTGTGCGTTTTGGATGCTGTAAAATCCTTCCTGGAAAACGGCTGAGCTGGCCTGAATTCCGTATTTCTCCAGCCTGATCGAGTCGCTGAAGTTCTGGCGGACGCGGTTCCTGCTGCTGCCCGCCTGCATCAGCGCCACGAAGCGCATCGTGGAGGGCGAGGCGCACTGCGACGTGTACGGGGACAGGCCCCGCTCCGACGAGGAGGAGTGGCAGCTCCTGGATGGATTCATCCGCTTCGTGGAGGGGCTGAACCGCATCCGGCGCCGCCATCGATCCGACAGGATGATCCGGGTGAGGCAGCGCTTGGTGGGGTGGGGGCGGGGGCTGGGTTTGAGTCACCTCATGAAGCACTGACAGACCTGAGCCCACCCCGGGCAGGCTGGGCATCCATAGCCCGTGTCCGTGGGTGACCCACACACACAGGGCAGAGCTGAGGGCTGTGCTGGGTCTGGTTTTGGATAGTTTGTGCTTGGTAACACCTTTCTGTTCTTGAACTCGTTATATTTACCTGGCATGGGTATCCCATGCTGCTGTGGCTGGAACCAGACTCAGAACGGTTCTCACCCTGAACTGCCAGCAGAGCCATCCAGGCCTTGGCCTCTTGCTGCTCTGTTTCTATCTCGGTGGGTCTTGTCTTACCACGATCTGATGCCCCCTCCCTGCAAAGGCACCGTGCTTTGTGCTGCAGGATGGTCAGCCTGAGAATGTTGTTGCACCCTGTCATGCAGATAACTGGTCAAAAGGGATCTCTGAGGTAGTTTAGCTGGGAACTTCTGGCTGGTTTGTCTCTGTGCTGCAGTCTTAGAGAAAGGATTGGGAAAAGAGAGCCATATGGGTGAATTCCTGGTGAACACTGGTTTCAAGAGGATGATGAGAAACTGGTTAATGTGTCTCAATTTTTTCTCAGTTCGCACACTAAATGTGTACTTAATAAAGCCCTGCTGACATGAGGTTGTGTTCTTGCTTACTAGTTAAGCACAGCTTGACTAAGTCTGCGCTTCCATTTTTTTCTTTGTTAGAAAGGATCTGCCATGAAAGGCTTGCAGATTGCTGGTCCAATTCCCACCCACTCTCTGGAGCAGTCTGGACCTCCCATTGGGAAGAAAGGAACCTCAGCACTCTCAGCTCTGCTGCAGATGGAAGCCAGTCAGAAGTGAGTCTCTACAGGCTGTGTGAAGAGCACTAGAACATCCTTCCTACATATTCCACCTGGGCTGACTAATGCAGAGTTGGGGAACTTTGCCTCATGTTATGTTAAATACACAAGAAATTTAGTATTTGTAGTGCTAAGTTAGTGTTGCACATGCAGAACAGAACTGAGTGAGTTCAAGGGTCTGTTTGTTTATGTGGGGTAAAAGGTACTTATGGGAGCTTGGATTGACTCTGTGCCTCAGTGTGGGAAGGCAAATGTCTGAAAATACAGCAGTGCCCCTCTGCAGCAGTTGCCTTCAGGTGGAAGCTGACACAGAGTGTTTGAATAAACTCTGGATTCCTTCCTTCTGTTGCAGGACTCTGGGGGAGCAGCAAGCAGCAATGCTTTCTGGGAAGAGCTCTGGGCAGCCCTCGGAGAGTGGGAGCATTGCCATCACACCCACCTATATGGACAGCCCTCGTAAGGTAAAGACTTTCTGGTCTTTCTTTAACTACCATTTTTACATAAGAATTTCTCAAATAATCAAAGATTTATTTCTCTAAGCACATGGCTACATCATACCACATGTTACCCTCTAATCCAGCAAGGACTGGGCCTGTACTGGCCTTTGTGTGCATGGGCATAAGAAGAAGCTGGGGCACAGCCTTCCATCAGTTCTGTAACTGTGACAGTGGTGTGGAATCCCTGGGACGTTATCTCAGTGTGTTTTGCTGATCGAAGTGCTATTTGCTAATTAGTCCCTTTCCTTTTCCAGTAGCACATTTCATTTCAGTTGGGGTTGGACTGTCAGATTGAGCAGTACAGTCCTGTCTGCATCTGTGTGTGCCTTGGAGAGCAAAATCAGGCTCTAGGCCGTGTCTGTGTGAAGCTTGAGTGGAATTTTAACAGCAGGAACTTGGGTCTCTTGCCTCTGCTCAGAGGAGAGGATGTGTTCCTTAGAAGTGATTCAGATGTCATTCCTTCACTGGCCAGACTCCAGGCTGGGGAAAATTGTCTTCCTGGAGCTTTCTTCAGACAGTTAAAGAAAAGACTGTGCTACCCCTCAACCTTTCTTCTCAAGTGTCCTGTGAGTGCCAGGAGAGCAGGAACTCTGCCTCCAAGTCCAGCCAGAAATGTTTGGGTTTTTTTCTGTGTTCTGGCATATGGAAGTCTTTCATCAGAAGTAACAAGGAGCTGAGTAAAGATACGAGACTTAAGTGTAATCTGTATCTGGGTTCAAAAGTTGAAATATTGCAGAGAAAAGGTTCTCAGATTAACCACTATCAACCAGCTCTTTTGGTATTTTTTTTTAGTGTCTAATGTTTCAACATCCATAGTTTTCTGCCATGAGCAGGGGCAAGCCTTGTGTTATTCTGAAAATCTGGATATTGATAGTTGAAGTGATGGAGTAGCAGTGATCACGTTTGTGAGAGACATCTATTTGTACAATCAGAGTGCTTTGAGAACACAGATGAGTCTGGAGCAGGTTGTACTAGACCTGAAAAATTAGGTACAGAGCCTGACCTGAGGCATGTTTGCAGACTTCAGAGCAGTACAGCTTCAGACCAGTTCAGGCTTTGCATTCTCCTCTTCTACCATTTTGAAAACTCAGCCTCCTTCTTTATAAACAGAAATCTCAATTGTCTCTTTCTATCAGTAAAACTGATGAAAATTCCTGGTGGAAAAAAAAAACAACTGGTGAAAAGTCCATGTAGGACACAGGAGAGAAGGTTGTGTCTGTTTCTGAGGGGGAAAAGGCAGAATTGGCTTCTATAGCAGTGGCACAGCGGTGTGTTGGGAACAAATTAACAGACTTTGTGCTTCCAGCAAATGCCATCTTGAGTAATGTTAAAATTAAGTATGTTCCAAAACCTCTCTAGAAGGCTGACTGGAGACTCTGGAGGAGTTTGTTATCAATTGAGGGCCTTTCACACCACAGCAGTAAACACTCCTGTAAATATTGACGCATAGGGACTGGGTGATAAGCAATTGGGATCTCCAAATTGATGGCTCATGCCTGTTGGAAAGGTGCCAGCGGACAGGTAGCCATGTCAGGGAACTCTGTGCTCACATGGGAACATCAGCAAGTGTGTGCCTGGTGCCCCAGCCCTTTAGGAGGTCTCTTGGCTGTCTGCAGACTTAGAGCAAAAGTACTGACAAATGGTCACAGCTGTGCCCTGCCAGCAGCCAAGGGAGCAAGTGCTTTTCTAGGATGCTGTTCAGTGCTGGAGTTATTCCAGACCAAAACTGAGCCACTGGCTCCACCTTTACTCTGTTTCGGAGTAGAATTGGCAAGTCCCTTCAGCCAGTTACTGGGCAATACAGTATGATTTAAACACAGTGAGTTCTCTTGATGCACAGTCTGTTTGGGAAGTCTTTGCCCTTGTGGATCCAGGGGGCTCGGCACTGGGTAAATTACCAACCATGTAACCCTGGTATTGATTCTTTCCAGAAAATGTTTTATATGTACATACCAAGGTAAGAAGCATCTTAACTGCAGACTAGACAGAAATATTTTGCCTAGGGAACAGAATAAAGAATTGCAAATAAGGAATGAAAATCCAATTGGGTTCCACTGCATTGTCTTCTGTGATAAGAGAATCTTGACACATCTTGGAATAGCAGCTGGGAATAAATTCACCCCGGGGTTGCAAGTAGGTGGGAATGTAGCACAGGCAGCATCTGTTTAATTTTGCTTAAAGCATTAAACACGGTGTTGGAAGGATCTCTGTGATGAGTTTTTCTTCCCTTTACTTTGCGCCATACCAGACCTGCATTTAAGAGGAAGAGTGTACTTCCTGAAAAGAGCTTCTTCACCTCTCCCTCTTTATCATTTGAATGACTAACAGACTGAAAAAAAAAAAAAAGCTGTCCTGTCATTACACCTGTAGTTGCACAGGTTTCTGTACCACTGTTCAGCTTTGCATTTGAGGTGGAAACCCACATACGTCAGAGCTCGAGTCTTTCTCCTGTGAAGCATGGAGGGAAGGCTGTGGTTTCAATTGGCTTCTGATCAATGTGCTTTTCCAAAATTTTGGAAAAGCATCTGTGCTAAGGGAGAGCAACGTCTTGTTACAGAGAGATGAAGTCCTGGTATGTGTGTGAGTAACTGCTGATGCTCTGCATTCTGCTGCATCTGACATTCTGGGGCTGGGGTTTGCATTCTCCTCATACTTTCTCTCTGTGGTCATTTCATACTTGCACAACTCTGTATTTGCTTTTCCTCAACTCCTTGTTGCTGTTGCCATTAATGGGCCTGCTTCCTCTGATGCCTTCAGGATGGGGCCTTCTTTATGGATTTTGTTCGCAGCCCACGAACAGCTTCAACCTTCTACTCCCAGGTTAGTCTTGAATGGGTTCTTGTCATCTCGGGCTTTTGGACTGAGGTGATGGAGAGCCTTTGTGTCCTGAGCTTGCCGTGTGGGGAACTTGTGTTTGCAGATCTGCTTGCTGAGAGGGAGATGTGCAGCATTAGCAGGACTAAAGTGGCAGATGCAACTATTTCCTTCCACCAGTCAGTGTTTGTGCTGTGCTTTCGATGTTGCTGTGCCCTGTCTCACTGTCCTTTGCAGTACTGTCATGGCAACTGCTAAAGCTTCTGGCTTTGTTTTTCAGTAAGTGCTTGTTTTCTGTGTTCCCTCATGGAACAAAATGGCAACAGCTCCCTCATCTAGTTCTTGGCTGAATTTCTTCTGTGGTGTTTGTTTGACAGGTGGCTCTGGGGAGATCCAAGGCAAATTGTGCCCTTGGATTCTTAAACAACTGAGGGCTGAAAATATTGGTGTGATCTTGACTTCAAAGAGTCATTGTGACAGAAGTTGTTTGTGCACTTAACACCAGTTAGGGATTACCAATAACACATTGTGTCCATAGGAAATGCTGCTGGTTGAAGTGGCTCTGAGGAGGGAGAGTGGCTTTAGCTGGCTGTGGGCACTATGGGGTCCATGCTGGATGGAGCATCTGGTGGTTTTGGCTGCCCCAAAAAAAACATCTGCCATTGTGGAGTTAGAGATCTTTGGGATGTGAGAAATGGCATAAATAAAGGACTCTTGGCTGACAGACCTAAGTCAAGCCCCCAGCTTTGTGATTTTTAGCTGTGTGCTGTGGATTCATCACAGCAGAGCAGCCCTCATATTTACACCAGCCTGATTGGAGTTACTCTGCTGTTCGTGTTCTCTCCCCCACCTCTCGAGCTTTTATATAATGTGCCTTTCCTAAGCCAGCCGTGTTAATGACAGATGGCAATTACAGCCTGTACTTTGCTGAGTCCTTCAGCGTTCATGTTCTCTCTGAAAGGATTTTATGTTAATTTAGTGAACTATTCAGTCTACCATTGGAATGGTGTGAGTGTTCCTGCGGGAGGAAAGTGTTCCTGTTGTCTTGGCGACAGAGGTGTGGGTGGGTGCCAACCAGCCTGCTCACACTGCCCTGAGAAAGGAGGGGAGAGGAGATGATTTTTTTTGTGCATTATGAAACCTGAATTCTGTGTGATACATTTGCATATTTTTGAGAGTTAGAGTTGAAACTATTTTTGCTAAATGCTTACTACTTTCCCGCAGTGATTAAGTGCCCTGTGCTGTGCCTTGTGTGTTTATAATAACAGTTATTCACAGTTGAAAATGTCAGGTTGGGACTGGTGGTGTTGGTTTGCCAGTGGTTCTGTCAACACAGTTGTTGCTGGGCTGGTGATCCTCATCTTTACTGGGGTTTGAATTTCTTGTTTGTCAGGAGCTCTGTGGTGATGACAAAAATAAGACTGTATTTATCCTTTCTGCATATGCTTGTGCTTCCTTATAGTATTGCCTGTTGTTAACTAACTTGAGCTGAGGTACAGATGATGTGGGGAGGGGGGAAAATGGATTACATCACGAATTTTATGAAGGTGTTGCTGTGTTTACTCCTCCCAGGTCTCTATAGATCAGTCAGTTCCTGCAGCCTCAGATGGCAACACACAGATAACCACGGGGCAGGTGTCTGACAGGGGCAGCACCCAGACCTTGGGAAGTGCCCAGAATGTTGCAGAGCCAGGATACAGCACAGCTGGAGCTGCAGAGGGCAGGTAGGAAAAGCACTGCAATGCTGTTGAGTTACAGCCCCTTTGTGGTGTCAAGGAATGGGCCCTTAAACAGGCACCTGAGAACAAGCTGTGCTGTCTGTCAGTGCTGGCAGGCGCTTGTCACAAGACCCTCCTGCAGCATTTCCATGTGCAGAGAGAGTGGTAGTAAAATAAGCCTTGCAACCCAGTTTTCCAGAATTAAACGAACACAAGGCCTGATTTCTCCACCCACAAGAAGAGCTTCATTCTTCAAGAAATGAAGATATTCCATTTCTGAAACCTGTTAGCTGAAAATCAGGCTCTGAATTGACATCTTCTGTCTGTTTGGCAAAGGGGGGCCTTGCAGGTCTGATTAGATTGAGCAGGCTGATGAAATCCACGAGGTTCTGACCTGGAAGTGGGACACTGAGGAGGAAGCAACATTGAAAATAAACTTTATTAGCACCTGTTTCCTGTGGTTGTATATTACAGTAAAAAAAAAAGAGCCAACTTCAAAATGTTTGCTCTCAGTTGCTCCTGAGTACAACTGTATGTGGTACAGTGTGCACTGCGTCCTTATAGCCGTGTCCTGGTGGCCTCAGGGGCAAAATACAGGTCTGATGCTTTCAGCTGTCCTTCTTGATATGAAAAAGGAAATAAATGTGACAGTCATTGTTGAGAGGAGAGAGCATTTCTCTTAAATGTACATATTTGAACAAATCTGGAAGCTTCCCTGATTTTCGAATGTGCTTCTGTTCACAGCTCTCAGCAGTGTTCCATGAGTGCTCTGACTTCCTCCTCCACTTTGGTGGAGATTCTCGAAGCCATGAAACACCCCACGTAAGTTTGTCATGTAAATATGCTTTACATCTGCTGAGGTGTTTGCTGAGAGGACGTGAGGCACGGAGTCACTCCAAGGGGAGAGCCCCATGTCAGCTGGGGAAGAGTTTTAAACTTCCTTTTGTTATTCAGTTCCAGTCTCCCTAATGAGGAATTCTATATCAATTGAGGTATGAGTGTTGATTCAGAGACTTCAGTTATTAGAATCCCAGAATCTTGTCAAAGCAGGAATTCTCAGTAGGTCACTGAAGTGCTGTCAGCGTCAACTCTTCACCTTGTTACCAGAAGCCAAAGATATGTCACTGTGGGGACACTGTGCACTTCTTGTCCTGTATTTTATCCCCCACCCACACTTTATTTCCCCCCAGCGGTGATTTTTGGCTTGGTTACTTAGAGGGACTCTCAATCCCTGTGTGTTAACACGTGTGACTTGCTGTGATTCAGCACAGGGATCCAGCTGCTCTCGGAACAGAAGGGCCTCTCCCCGTACTGCTTCATCAGCGCAGAAGTCGTGCACTGGCTGGTCAATAATGTGGAGGGTGTGCAAACCCAGGCCATGGCCATTGACATCATGCAGGTAAGGGAACTGTCCAGGGGCATGTGGAGGGCCAGAAATACCTCACTCTGTGAAGAAAGTAGAATTGTAGAAGAAAGCATAGCAATAATTTCTGTTGCTTATTAAAATCTTCATATTGATAGGTATTGAAAATTGTTCAGCAGAAGGAGGTGATGATGATGGACATTTTTTGGATTCCCTATCACAAAACAGCAACATGTCCTTCAGTAGTAATACACAGTATTTTTTCCCACTTGTCTAGTATAACATTTCTGTGTATAATCTCCAGTTAGCTTGTACTTACCCACAACTCTGCATTGTGTTGGAATTGTGAGGCGCTACAGCATGATTTGATTTTGGTTTTCCTTCTGATCATTAGTTAATGAACTTCTAATAACATCAGCACATGGCCTCTCTGTTATGGATGCTAAAGAAGACACATTTTATGCAGGAACATTGCTAGTGTTCATCAAGGGATTGCTCTGTATTGAACTGTGTCAGGGGCAGACAGTCGGGAATGTTTGGGAGTTCATTCCTCTGCTGAGATCCCATTTCAATTAACAGAGAATTTAGAATGTTTCCAACCTCCTACCTTCCTGCAAATCCACCTATAAAACCAGAGCAGGGTTAGAGAGGAAGGCAGACATCTGTGGAAAGGTCAAACACAATTTCTCAGGCGGATAAGGAATCTCTGTTATATTTACTGAATCCTTAGCTGGTATTCTCGTTAGGCACATAACTGGACAAAAAGATGTCAAGAGAAAGAAAATTATTTCCTAATGTTCTCTAGCAACCTCTTTTTGTGACTGGGAAGAGTGACTTGTTTTTCATCATGTTAGCTCTGTTCTCTTTTTTTGTTCAGAAAATGCTGGAAGAGCAGCTGATTGTCCACGCGTCTGGAGAAGCTTTACGAACCTTTATTTATGGCTTTTACTTTTACAAGATTGTAGTGGACAAAGAACCAGACCGAGGTCAGCATTGTGTTATTACAAGACTTTCCTCACTATCCCTTTGCATAATCTCTAGGATTTACTTGATTCTTATGGGTGCGGGAGCAACCAAAAACACCGATCTAAGGAGAGTCTAAGAAACTCAGCCTGTTTGGTTTAAAAAAAAAAAAAATGCAGAAAACATAATTTCTTTTCCTGCCTCTTTTCCATCAAGAACTCCCTCTCTCCCTTGGTGTGGCTCTAACTGCAGCTGTCCTTGCCCTGTGCAGTGGGGATGCAGCAGCCTGCCATGTGGCACACCGCTGCCATGGACGACTTCTCCGCCTTCCAGAGGAAGTGGTTTGAGGTGGCCTTTGTGGCTGAAGAGCTCCTGCACTCGGAGATCCCGGCGTTCTTCCTGCCCTGGCTGCCCAGCCGCCCCGCCTCCTATGCAAGTAGGCACAGTTCCTTTAGCCGCAGTTTCGGAGGACGGAGCCAGGCAGCTGCACTCTTAGGTAGATGCACAGCACAGGTGACAGCTGGGGAAGTTCAGGGGGAGAGTTTGCAAGGGGAAGAGCAGCCAGCCAAGGGGATGATCTCACGTGGACCAGCAGTAAAGCTGCAAATTTCATGCTGGCCTTACATGTGTCTTGCACGTGGACTTGTTCTCATGTGCTGGAGGTGTGTTTCACTGGCTGAGCAGGCAACTTTTATTCTGAGGACTGGGCTACAATAAAACTATTTCTTAAAATATTGCTTGTTCTTGAACCTCTAGAATTGACAAAGGAAAATACTTTGTCTCCCCACAGAAACGGAGACTCTTCACAACCTGTGAGAACAGCAGAGCAGCCAAACTGTTCTTAAAATTACGTGTCTAATTGCTTCCTAATGGCAAAAGCCACAGTGAGATCCAGATGTGTTAGAAGTTTTCTGTGATGTGCTGGAGGCTTTCTCAGCTAATCTGAACCAGAGCCAGACTCCTTATGTTAAGGCTGTGAAGCCCAGCTACAAGTGATCGCTGTGCTATGGAAGCAGTAGGAAGATCTTGCTGCTGGGCAAGATACCATTAATAGCATCTAATGTCCTATAATGTGTGGAGAAGAACACTGACTGCCTCTACCAGCCCGTGAAACACACTGGCTGCATGACTGACTATGTTGCTTTGTCAGCTTTTTGTTGCATTTCCAGGCCAGCCTGAGTCACTTGCTTTTGTTCCTCTTTCCCTGTTTAAAATGAAGAGAAAAATCACTGCTGTAGAACTGCAACTTCAGGTTTATTTAGATGCATTTGTTAAAGGCCCAGCAGTTAAGGATAAAAAGAAAACTCTGCTGTTGTCCTGTTATGTGTATTTGACCTTCTGTTGAGAAGTGCCTTCCTGCTGGTGTAGTATCTCTTAAACCTGAAGTCACAGTAATCATTGTATTTCTGAAAGCCTGGTTTGAAGAGGAACAGCATCAGAAATGGGAAAGCATTAAGGAAAGGAAGTCTTCTGAGCTAATGGTTAATTCCCTGGAGCCAACATATGCAGGATATTTTCCCTGTCACACGGCAAATCTGTTGCCTTGGCTGGTATCCAACCTCATTAGCTCTGTGGCCAGAGCTGAAGCCTGAATGTAGGCTGGTATGAAATACTGTGGAGGCTGGAGGCACTGGGGCCAGATCCTGTTCGTGGTTTGATCTCTTACTCACTATTGAGCCCAAGAAAACCCCTTCACTTCCCTATGTCTGTCCTCTTTGGTGAGGTGAGAAGGCTGAGACTCAGCGAAGGAGCAGAGGAAGAAGGTGGCTCAGTGCCTTCCCCCCTTTCCTTTGACACTGGCCAGGAACAGAGTGAATTCCTGCAGGATGTCACCTATTGCACACCTGGGTAGCTTTCCTTTCTCTTGGCAGTTAGAATTATATCCATTCTGCTGTTGAACCAATTTGCAGTCCTTGAATGAATGATGTCTTCAGATTGCACACATGCAGTCTGATTATTCCAGGAATTATAATTTCTTGTAGAAAAATCCAGTGTGCAAGTTTTTTCTTAAAAAGAAACTGGCTTAAATGATATTTCTGTGCTGTCCCTCTTCTAAACAGTATTCAAAAAAAACCCAACTTCACCAGTTCATCTGAGGCAAGGAGCTTTACTAAACCCAGATGACCTCTGGTCCACGTGACTTCATTTGTTCCTCTCTTGGTCTTGATTTGGTTGTGGTTTTTAATTCTTCCCCTCCCCACCTTCCCTAAATGTCAGGCTGTGACATAAAATTGCATGCAAGCATTGGGAGCTCTGGAACAAGCTCCGTGTATCTCTCAAATCTTTATCCCTCCCAGTCCCCAAATCGCTGGCCCAGTGACTGCCCCTTTCCCTTCCCAGTGGAAGTGTGACCTGTGATACACCTAATCTTGTCCCTTTGGATTTGTAGCAGTGCATGCACTAGCAATTGTAGTCATGTGTGTAGCGGAGTCTGTGACTGGAGAATAACCTGCCTGCTCCTCCCCGGTTTGCTTAGTAAACCATTAGTTAAATATTCAATAGCACAAGACAATTGGGAAGCAGGTGAGTCCTCTTAAAATATTATCTATGGAAGCCAAAGTTTATTCTCTTAAAATAAGTTGGTTCTAATCTGAAGCTTCTGAATTCAGACACATGGATGTTTCTCATCAGTGTTTAAAGTATTTTGGATTAGCTCACCTGGTTGGACCGTGTCCCTCTTGCTTTGCCTGTGAATTCCAGCTGCAGACCAGGTGGAGAGAGAAGCTCCAGCCCTAACAGGGAGTCTGCACTGTCTGGCAAAAGGAACAGTCTGAGGGAGCAGGGAGCTCATTCTTCACCCAGTGCTGGTGTGGCACTCTGGGCTGTGGTGTTAGCATTGACCCCCTGGCTAATGACCAGCACCCACCTGGCTGAGCTGCTTTGGCTTCACAGCTTTCAGGAGGATGTTTTCCAATACACTTTGTTACAAAATTGGCACCATAACCTTCTGAGCACAAGCGCTGCACTCACAGTGATATCCCACTGCAAAGGAGCCAGAGGAAGAAACTCCAGGTGTTGGTCTGTCTGAAAATACCAGACCAGCTGAGAAATTGCAGATGATACATTTCCCAAAGATAGAAATGGCTCTTATTTAGGAAACAAACCTAGATTATGTTCTTTCATTTTTATTGTTTTTCTTTTTTTTCCTGTTTAAGCTGCAGTTATAGCAAAGTAAAGGATTTCCTTATAAACTTGAAATCTGTCTCCAGCTAACTTGCAGTAGAAGTGAAGGTGGGAACTTTCCATCTACCTTGAGGAAGAACATCAGTATTTTTTTAAACACCCTTAAGCCATTAATTTATAAGATAATTTTAAAAGCTGACCCTAAAAAAGGTTGCACATCTTCTATTTAAGCAAGAAATAACAACATCCACCCCTAGTGCATGCGATAATAAAAAGGGCGAACATTTTTCAATAGCGGCCTTGCAACCCATTGTTTTGTGTCCACTTTAAACACTATAGAAATGTTAAATTATGTATTTCCCCAAAGAAAAGTTGAAAGTGACAACGTGTTTCGTGGCAGGACTTTGGTGTCCGAGTCAGGAGATGTGGGTTCTGTCCCTGGCCTTGCTGTGTGACACCAGCCAGGTCACTTCCACTCGCTGTGCTTCTCCTCCTCTCGCCTCACACCTGAGATTTTCCTTCACTGGGATGCTGGGGTGTGGGGCACAAAGGGAGCCGGATCTTGGGCACTATCCCAGCCCTTGCTGCAGAGCACTAGGAGGTATTGCAGTGATGGGAAGGCTGCTGCATGTCTTGGCTGACTTTTCCTGCTTGTACAAGAAGTGTTGGATGTGCAGTTTTAGCACTGCGGTAATGTGGGATATTGATATGGGGTTAAAGAAACAAGGAGTTTAACTTCTAATCTCCTTTAGCTGTGGAAAGTCCTGGAATGCTCCTGCCCTGTGTAACAGCACCCTGTTGAGATTTCTGGTGGGGGCATATAGAAATATTTGGAATGTTGTGGGTATGAAAAAGCCATAGATGTTGTCTAGCCACACTTAATCAACAGGCAACTGGTGCCATAATTAGCTGCTGGACTCTTGGTTCTCTCTATTGCAGCTGAAATGTCTTTTGACTGCTCAGGGAGGTGATTCTGTAGCACATACCCCTGGTACAAGAAATACTTGAGGTGTTTTGTCCTTTGTGGTCTGGAGGAGCGGCATTCTGGGACTATTCTGCCAGCCCAAAAACACCTGGGGAAGACTGGGAGGACAAATTCCTTACAAATAGCTTATCTGGGTTCTTCTGCTCTTTGCCCTGCCTCCCCCCTGTGTCTCATGCATCCCTTGAATGCACCCCGTTCCTTGGCTGTGCAGCTGCCACGGTGCCCGAGCAGCGGACGGTGACGCTGGACGTGGATGTGAACAACCGCACGGACCGGCTGGAGTGGTGCAGTTGTTATTACCATGGCAATTTCTCCCTGAATGCTGCCTTTGAAATCAAGCTGCACTGGATGGCAGTGACTGCAGCTGTGCTCTTTGAGATGGTGAGAGTCCTTGTGCTCTGGATGGCCACGGAAACGCCCGGCTGGCCTCTGTATCCCTTAAACAACTGGGGGCATTGTCGTGGGAAGTGTTAGGAGAGAGCCAGTGGGCTGGGTCTGCCCTTATTTCCATAAGTGATTTTCCTGGTGGTTGTAGGCATTGCTGCATCTGGTCAGTGTTTATCACACTGTCTGTAGTCCTTCTGTCTGCAGGGCAGTGTTCTGCTGTTAGTGGGTTTCGTGCACAGTATGCAGAGATCAGCACAGGTCAAGGTGATAAATTTAAGTCCCCCTTAAGCAAATTTTAAGCTCTGAGCTGGGTCTTTGGAAACGAATCTGTTTCACATTGCATTCCTTCTATCCCCAAATCTTAAAACGTTAAATCTCACTGGAATTGCTTTCATAACAAGGCTTTTCCAAGCAATGTGTTCTTCCTGTTCAGCAATGCTTTTTAGCTTTTTTTTTAAAACTTGCTGAAAACATTTTGAACTGAAAATATAAGTGGTTTGTGTCACTTGTTAATTTTTAGACATATTGTCCTCTTGTGTAGCTTCTGTAAAACTCCAATTATTTAACACCAGGTTTTACCCCACCCAGCCAGACAGCACTGGGTAATTGGTTTTGCTTTTATTTAAAATCAATTGCACTGTTCCAGTAAAGCAGCAGTGTTTAGCCACTGGTGATAAGTAGGCTGAATCAGTTCCTGAAAAATGTCCTATTTTAAAGTGCTTTCTGATTGATGTGGCACTTCAGAAAAAGGAAAGCCTGATGCCTTGTGCTCGCACTGCTTCGCTTGCAAGGACGTTGGTGTGCCTGCCATGCGGAGCGAGCTGAGCGTGGCTGATCTATTCCTGGGGAACGAGCTGCTCTCCTGCACAGAAGTGCCCCTCTTCAGATGACAGATGTCCTATGATTCACTGTTTGAATTTTTTCTCAGGTTCAGGGTTGGCACCGGAAAGCCACCTCCTGTGGGTTCCTGCTCGTCCCAGTCTTGGAAGGCCCGTTCGCTTTGCCCAGTTACTTGTACGGAGACCCACTGCGGGCTCAGCTCTTCATCCCCCTCAACGTGAGCTGCCTGCTGAAGGAGGGCAGCGAGCATCTCTTTGATGGTGAGGGGGGCCCTCGTTTTACCCCAGGCGGGTCACTGCTGGCACGTGGCTGGCACAAAGGACCTCACTGACCATCCAGGCATTAGGTGGCTGAGGGACCTGTTTCTGCAGCTCAGCAGCCCCCTGAGGGAGGTGGTGCTGGAGGAGGCCGTGCTGGCAGCATAGTCAGCATGAACAGGGTGAGGTGGGCAGCGAGAAACACCAACACACAGGAAGGGTGGTGTCCCCAGTGATCTTTAACATGTCTCACCCTTACAGAGCCCATGGCAAGTGGCTGTTCCTTTGACAGACTGAGCCTGTTTTGCTGGTAGACCCACAGCTGCTCTGCATTTGTATCCTGTGTTTGTTTATTCTCCCCCTCAGTGAGATTAGGCTTTCACCACTGCCATCCTTTTTTTGTTGTTGCCATGGTTACGTTCATGGTTAGAGTGTTTGCACATGAGATTAAGCACTAGAAACTGCAATCTCCTTCTCTGCAGTGTGACCTCGCCCTTCCCAGTGACAATGCTGTGGTAAGTCTCAGGTGGAAACTCAGAGATCAGAGAAGTCTGTCCCCTTGCAGAGAGGGGCAAAATTGCATGATGAGAAGGGACAATTAGCAAAAGGCTCTGTTTTAAAATAACAAATAGGATATTTTCATTAATCCTTGACCCCGTGTCCAGGTGTAAATGTAAAACAAACGTGACAAATCCATATGCTGCGAGGTCACCACAGCCCCACTGACTGAACTAAGTATTTTCAGAGCACTCTAGTGATACACAGCAGCCCAATCTCCTTCCTTGTCCCCTCCCACACACACCTTTATGTTCCTCTCCTTCATCTCAAGAGACACAAAATATGAATTCAGGGATGAGTGTACAAGACACATCTCTAATAAGATGGCATTCAAGGGACAGCTGACAGAAAAAACTGCGACTAAAAGAAATGTCTAGGGGGAGAAAAAGTATGCAGAGGTCTTCTGAGAAAAACTGAAATCTTGAAACGAAGGAAATAAAGTAGCTTTACTAGATAATTGTTACATTTCATGTGTTTCAGGCTTCGAACCAGAAACATACTGGGACCGAATGCACCTGCTCCAGGAGGCAATAGCACACAGGTATGTGCAGAGGGGGCTGACCAAAGGGTTTGTGTCTCCTTGGATAATGTGAAGATCTGTGCTGGACAGTCACTCCTGCGTTCTGTGCTCTCTGAAATCTGCTCACAGATTATTAGACTAAAATACAGCCCCCACGCCTGGAGCTGGTTCTGGGGGTGCAAGGGGCAGGTACGTACTGTTTCAGCCTGTCAGTCCTTAGAAAACTCCTCCTAGGGAGGGCACTGCCTTTGGGAAGTGCCCTGTTATTCTAAGACAAAAGCTGATAGATTGTAAATAGGTTCTTCATGAGAAGGGACAGTTATTCCCTTCATGTGGATTTAACACAGTCTTGAACTGGATGCCAACCAGTGCTTGACAACAGACAGGAGCCTGGGATGGAGCTGTACAGGAGGTTGGGCCCAGTTTAAGAAGGAGTTGTTGGAAGCTCTGAATACTCTCTAGCCTTTGTATGGTTGAACTGCCAGTTTGTTTCATGGTGTTACTGCCAAGGTGTCTTTCATGACAGAGAAACTGCCTTTTTTAATGGGCTTTAACTTGGAAACCAGCTTTCATTAGTTTAGAAAGCAGGAGAGGAACAAGTATCCTACAAACAGCAGAGAATTGTCAGGTGAGCTGCTTGAATTCTGCGTGGGAGAATGTGCAGCATGAAAAAAAATGATGTTGCAGCTTGAAACATAGCCAAGGAATGTCTGTCTTCTCTTCCTTTCTCCTGCCTGTTTTGTGAGGGGCTGCTCGGAGCTGCTGCTCCTGTGTCCTGCACAGGCTGGGCCAGGAGCAGTGTGGGGTCACAGCCTCTCACAATGTGCCTGCCAGGGGCAGAGAATACTTGGAGAAGCTCAGCTCTCTTCATCCCTCTGTGGGCCATAAGAAGAGGGAGCCTTTGTCATAGTGGAAGGATTTTCACTGTTGCCCCTGCCCTGGACTGAGGAATCCTCCTGGAGTGGCTCTTTTTATCTTTTTTTTTTTTTTTTTTTAAATTCCTGTGGTCTCTCTTTCTTCAGATTTGGATTTGTGCAAGATAAATACTCAGCCTCTGCATTCAACTTCCCAGCAGAGAACAAGCCCCAGTATATCCATGTCACAGGTGAGAAATATTTGGGAGACACTGGACCGAGGAGGAGGTTTTTACAAACAAAAGAACCATTTTACCTGCAGTTTGTGCTTTGTGTCAGTGATGTTGGTCCTGTTTTGTCCCAATCCAGATGACATGTAGATGTGTCAGCCAACACAAACCAGAAAACTGGAGGGGCAGTGTGAAAAGCACGAGGTGTTGCTGCTAGTCAATGGTGCTGGTTTGAAATCTTGCTTTATGGTGTCTCTAAAACTTTTCTTTCCAGGAGATGGGGAAATTAAGAAAAATTATTGCAGAGCTTATTCCAAGGTCAGTGTAAATAAATGTGTACCCAGAGGCTAGAAGGAGGAAAAGGTGTTGGGCCAAGTCAGTGCTCTGTTCTCGTGCTTTAGGTCAGTTGTAGATGCATCTCTACCCAAGGACACTGTGAGGGAGACAGATAAAGCATTTAGGATCCACCTGCTTTCATTATTACTCTTCATAAATGTTGGTGGTCTGTCGGCACTTGTAACCAAGCTCCATGCATGGCACATGGCAGTAAAGTGCATCCACACAATTCCCCGCGCTTGCTGAGACATGAAAGCAATGACAGGAAGAGAGCTTTGGGAAGATTGCAGAAGAGAATGGCCATTGATGGGAAGTTAGAAAGATGGATCAGGGCCTACAGCTTTGCTTCCTTGCCTGCCTGCAGGGGAAAGGCAGACTGAGAGCGCTCTCTCCCACTGTTGTAACACGCAGGAAGAAGCAGCGGAGGAGGAGAATTGTATCCCATTTTCTCTTGCTGAAAGGCAATCAAATGACACTCAGGCCGGTTTCCTTTTCAGAATTTAATGAGCCAGCCCCCAGTTGCAGGGACTTGGGTCTGCCTCAGACTGAAGCCCTCCTGTCTCCCCCAGGGACGGTGTTTCTGCAGCTGCCGTATTCCAAGCGGAAGTTCTCCTGTGGGCAGCAGCGGCGCCGGCGCAACTCCACCAGCTCCACCAACCAGAACATGTTCTGTGAGGAGCGAATCGGCTACAACTGGGCCTACAACACCATGCTCACCAAAACCTGGCGCTCCAGCGCCACCGGCGACGAGAAGTTCGCTGACCGGCTGCTGAAGGACTTCACTGACTTCTGCTGGAACAAGGACAGCCGGCTGGTTCTCTTCTGGACTGACTGTCTGGACAAGATGCACGCCAGTGCTCCCTGAGAAAGGCCTGCACTGGATCTCCTGGGGAGACAGCTAAAGCTTTACCTTGTGGCAAGGATGTAGAAGTGAAGGATGAGGGAAAAGAGCCTCTGTGTTGGATTCATCTTGAGGCTCCAAGAGGACCTGAGCAATATTGCTGTTGATATTCAACAGAATTTGATTAAGTGCTTGAGAAAAAGAATCTGAGCTCTTGGCTTGCCAATATTTACCACCTGACTTCAGCTTGGTTTTAAGTAGCTGCAGTCCTTGATTGCCAAAACTTCACTTAAAGCAGAGGCGAAGGAGGGAGAGTGCACATGGTTTTCAAGGGCAGCCAGATGCAGCACGGTGTGATGGTAGAGGTTCCTGTGAGTGGAAATGATGGGTGCCCTTGGCATCTGCTGTGCCTGGCAGTAGCCTGCCCCTGCCCCTCCCGAGGTGTACTTGCTTGTGTGAATATGTAAGATAAATGTGAGAGATGCTTGTTATGTTTCATACATGTAAATAAGTAAAAATGCAGAAAAGCAAGTGGCCTGATGTGTTGTTGTAACTCCACAGACAGCAGTACAGAACCAGTGAGTGAAAGAGAACAATTGCCAAGAGGAAGTACTGTTTCCTGTGCCCAGCTCAAAGTTCTGTGCTGGGGCTTTGTCTTTTAGGCATCCAGGACTTTCTGTTTCCAGCTCTGGATCTAGAACAGTGTCACACAGCAGGGAGCAAGAAACCAGTTACTGTTCTGCAAGGCCAGCACCAAAGCCTAAGGAGAAGCCAAGGGCCACTGAACACAAAATGCTGCTGAGAATAATGAGCAGGTTGTTAGAATGTGTCTGCATGCAGCAAAAAGAAGGTGCCTGTGCTCGAGTAGGTAGCCTTTGTCTTTGCACAGAAAGCTCCCACGTGGCTCAGGGCCTTGCCACGAGCTGGTTACTGAAGTGCAGATTTAGGGTGGGTTCACGAGCCAGCCGAGCTCAGCCTGGGGGCTGTTGGCTCCTGCTGCGAGATGGTTCCTATTGTTACCTGTCCTCGAGCAACTGGAGTCAGGGAGGGCTGACACCTTCACAATGGTGTTCAGACCTGATTCAGGGAAAATCGTAGCTGCTTAATTTTTTATCCCCCAAACTGAGCCTGGATGACTCATCTGTTTTGAGACGGCACCCACCCACAAAAGGGGGGTTTGAGCCTCGTGCCTCTTCATTCAGTTCCTAAGTGTGTCAAAATCATCAGTGCGTGTCTGAGCCCCATTAATGACTTAAAAAATGCTCTCTACGACGAAAGCAACTCGCTGCCATCGACTCCACCCCGCCGTACCCTGTGCTCGGTCTGGGGGCTCCGGGGCGGGGTGTGGGGCGGCCCCTGAGCCCCGCCTGGGCGGGCAGGGAGCGCCGGCGGCCCCGCACCTGAGCCCGCAGCACGAGGAGCGGGATCCCGGGCCGGGCTGCAGCCCGTCCCTGCTCCTCCACTTCGCAGGTATTTAACAGCTTTTCCCGCTCTTGGGCGCGGGGATAGAGCTGGCCCAAGGGTGGGGTGTCCCCAAGGGCACGGCGCCGGTCCCCTTTGCCCAGGAAAGCGGGTGAAGAGCAGCCCCGGCCATTGCTTACACTCTGAAGTAAGTGCGTGTGCCCCGGCCTGACAAAGCGCCGTTCTGGAGAAGGATTAGTTAGTTTCACCTGAATTTCACCGAACTACTCTGTTCGGGTAGTTTTAACCTCTAAGCTGTGGCTGTAAAGTTAAAGGCAATCTCTGAGTTTTGGGGCAAGTTTAATGTGTCTTTCTGAGCTCAGTTGTTTCAACTGCAAACCTGGTGTGGCTTTAGCTTTTCAGGGCTGCTTTAGGCCTAGTTTTATTTAAAGCGTTTTAAGGTCCTCGGGCTGCTTTTAAGAGCACAGTGAATTTCTTTCCTAAAAAAAAAAAAAAAAAGGCATACCATAGAAGCTAAAAATAGGAGATAATAGTTTTTATCTAACCACAGCTTTGTGCATTTCATGGAAAAAGCTTCCAACAGGACAGGAGGATGAAGCGGTTCATGGCCATGTTAAACAAGAATAAAAACAAGGATCCTCCACCCTCCAAGCTGGTGGATCTAGCAGGAAAGCTTTGCCGGGACCTCCAGAGCTCGTGCCCTAGTCTGGAGAAGCTGGTTGGGACCGTGATGGGATGCAAACACAAGATGTATTTTCTCACTAACATCCACATCGTCCGGGCTTGCGTGTCCGTTCATGTCCGTAATGGGCAGCATGACAGAGCCTGCAGCCTCCTGGAGGTAGGGATGTGTTCTTTGGTTCTTCATGGAGACAAAAAGCAGTATTGGAAAAACAGTAGTTAGAGCTGTTAGTGCAGAGGGACCCAAACTGCAGCACGTGGAGCGTTTCCAGCTGGCAGAAGGCAGCGCAAGGTGATATGTGTTGGTTGACCTGAAACACAGGATAAAGCCTTTGCTAGGAGCAGTATTCATCAGCCAAGGGGAAGAAGGTAATTAGGTGATTATGGGGTTGGCTGTAGCAGGATTTTTGTTTTTTAGTGTGGTGGTTCTTGGAGTTTTTCACAACCTTAGGGCTCAGGACTTAAAAGCCTTGGGAAGCCCAAGATTAGAGTGCTTGTCAGGGTGGGAACAGGTTGGCTGGATGGTGCCACTCACGGTGAGGGATTTTGGCCTCTAGATCTGGTCATATAGCCCTTTTCACCAGGGGAAAAGAAGGAATTAAGCAGGCAACTCCCTGTGTACATTAGAGAGGGTACAGGAGCCGTATGCTCAGGTAATGTACCAGCTTTGTCAAACCAGTAGGAATCTCTGAGTAAATTTCTGTTGCTGCAGGTTTTCTCTTTCATGGGAAGTCTGACTCCCAGGAAGGGTTTGTTTATACACTGTTCTGTTTTAGCACTGCAAGGCAGAAGAGAAGGAAGAGCTGGTACAACTTTGGCATGAGGTTCACTATCAGAGGGTTATGGAGAGACAGCACAAGGATTTTCTGACACCGGTGCAGAGATTCCGTTGCAGGAAGAGGTACTGCATCGTGGGGGACCAGCACTGTTCTCTCTGCTGTAGTTAGCAGAGGTGGGGGCTACAGATGCAGGGACTGGTTTTGAACGTCAAGATGCTGCTTCTTGGAGCTGGTTCTTTTCTTGACGTTTTGACCACTTGTGGCAATGTGAGAAAATTCCCATGGATGTCAGTGACTCTCTTTGGGGTCCTTTTTAATCCTGTTTTCTCCTGTGCACAGGAATCCTCCACCTATTTCCCTTTGTCCTGAAGGTTTGAAGACTAGAAACTATCCAGAAGAAGTACGGCAGCACCTGCACAGGTTTGCTGTAGAGGTGACAGCAAACCCAGACAAGAAACAGCGGGTAGGGATGTGCTACTTACAGTCAAGTCTCCTTGTCACAGAAAGCAGGATTCTGTGATCAGAAATTGGGAATTGGTGTTTTCAGAAGCCTCACTGGGGCTGCGGTTCCTTGTATTTGCTCTTTCCCTAAAGATTTCTTTTAAAAAAAATCATCAGGTTCATGCTAAGTAATTTCTCTTTCTGTGGACGAGAAGTTGAGGGCAACAAATTCCTCTCTGGGTTTTTAACAGGTCTAATTTTGTAGTGATTGAGCACAGGCAGTGAAACAGCTGTCACTCAGAAGAGCTCTGTTACAGTGATAAATAGTTCTGTCTGCCTGGACTGAGTCGCAGCCTGTGGAAAACTGCACTTTGTTCACCAGAACGTATTTTGTGCTGACTTATCAGATCAAATTCACAGCATTTGAAAACACAATAGGCTGTGTTGATGTGTGCATGGATCTACCTTCTTTGGATGGAGACAGATTTGTAATGGAGGTGAGGGCTTCACACTTTGGAGTCTGCCTCTGTGAGTGTCATTCTGGGGGATGAGTGTGCTCTGGTGAGGGCATTATTTGGTGAGCAATATAGTAGCAGTATGTGGTTTCCTTTAGCAAACAAATTGTCTGGGGGTGCAGGGTGGAATGTGTGTTTTCTGTCAACTCTGACTTTATAAATCGGGCTCCTCCATCGGATCCACAGAGACTTTTTGGAGACCCAGTGAGTGAATGTCTCTGGGTTTGAAAGCTCTTGCTGGGCTGCTTTTGGAACTGAAGGGAAAAGCCTGATTATTTGGATGTGGTTTATTCTTTCCCCTTCTGTCTCTACCTACACCTGGTTTGCAGGAGGGATTGGCTCGGGACATGAACCTGCAGCCAGTTCAGGTCTATAATTGGTTTGCGAATTACCGGCGACGACGAAAACCCTGCGTCCTTCCCACGGAAACGCTCCACAGCTCCTGTCCCGAGAGGGCTTCGGCTTCCCACACAGAGGAGGAGCAGTCTAAAGCATTCTACACTCCACAAACTGCAGGTTTGTATCTTCTTAATGGGCTTGGGATGTGGTCCAGACAGCCAAAAATCAATTTTAAATTCCCTCGGGAAGGAAAGAAATTGCTTGTTGAGAACAGCATTTGTATGCTGAGGGATCGAGTGGACACTGGAGGACTGTCATTGTTTGGGCAGAGGCTGTGAGTCCATAGGAGCAGACACTCATAAGGCCTGTGCAGGGACAGGTGAAAAGGGATGCCTGGCTCATAAGGGGCACCAAATGAAAGCAAATCCACGGGAGGCAGTGGGTTTTAGCTCTCAGATTCTGGGATCAGGGCAGTACTCCAGGAAAACCCGCTATTTTCACTCCCCTCCCCAGAATCTTAACCAAACTTCAGTCATGAGGAACAGGGGATCTTGCTGTATTTGGCAAATTAGACTTGTTTCACTGCCTTTTGGAGTAACCATTAGTGTTCTCTCACCTGCCTGGCCTGCACCTTTCAGGTGGATCTCATGTAGGCCCTGGTTCTGAGCAAATGGAGATAACCCTCGTGCCCTGTGAGCCAAGGTGGGAGCAGTCAGCTGCAGATCTGGATGAGCCTCCCAGAGGAATGTATTTAGAGATGCTGGAATCCAGGTGATGTATGAAAAAATCTTTAGAAGTGACAGTTCAGAGACAAAACAACTTTTAAACATATTCATGCAACTGACTTTCGTGTCAGTTCCCAGGGGACATCACTTAGGAGTCTTGACACCACAGATGGACATGGTCCGTGCCCAGTCAGAGCAGTTGATCTCCCAGCTGTGGAGGGCAGGATTCAAGGGTTTGGCTGGGGGGTCCCCTCTTGGCAAAGCAGTGTGGTCGGGCTGATTTCTGTTTTCCATCATTACAGCTTTCTGCAGAGCGCTGAGCTGTTGGAGGCAGGAACAAGCACGGCTTTGTTCTCCATTCCCAGCACTGAACAACCTGTCCCTTTCTGCTCCGAGGCTGTGCTGGAACCAGGGCCCTGCCTTAGGCCTGCTGTGCCGCAGCCCAGAGCAGCAGTGAGCAGTGCTGGGGCCAGCCCCCAGCTGGGGAGCTTGGTCCTGTGCTCTTGCAGGCCCCTTCCCGTCCTGGATGAACGCCTGGCCATGTGGCAGAGCCCTTCCAGCACCACAGGAGCCTCTGGCTCTGTGGGGACCTCAGGTATAGAAGGTTAGTAAAACTGCACCCAGATTGTTGACCTTAAGGTTTTCCAAGCTTCTCTTCCCTTTGTTGTAAACACTCTTGCTCACTTTAGTGGCTTTCCGATGTCATGACAAATGGGAGCGGGGCTTATTTTGAGCTTTGGAGTTCTGTCTCTATATTAGTTCAATAAGAAAAATCTGATGATTTAAGGTGTTGAAACAGACATTCTTACCTACTCTTTTGCTTAAACTGTAATTGCTTCCGTAAGATACTAATGGATTCCTTTTAGTGTTTCCACTGGAAGAGTCCCTCCAGGTGTTGTCTGCTCCCCATGTCTGTTTTTAATGCCAGTTATCCTCAAGAGATTACTTGAGAAGAGGCTAGGAACTTCTTAACTGTGACATGGTGCCCTTCAGGCTCACATTCTCAATTTCCTTTCTTCTTCCTGCTATTCTCCCTCTCTTTGTCTCCTTCCTGTCCAGTCTTGTTCAGCATTCCCACCATCTCTTTTCTTCCCCTTGTTCTTCAGAATAGCCTTGATAGGATACATGAGGAACGTCCACTTGCTTTTGCTGTAGGTGTACAGAACAGAAAGGGCTGTGACTGCCATTCCCTCAGCCTCTGGTGAATGTGGAGCAAGGAGAGAAGGAATAGCTGGATCATGTTGTCTGCCTCTCTAGTTGTTTAATACAAGCATTTATTTCAGCAGGTATCAGAGTTCCCTTGAGCAGAGTCCCTCAAGGTGGCTGTGTTGAAGGCAGTCCAGGAGGAATCATTCAGCAGTCAGATTTAGAGGTTGAAAGCTTCATCCTTAGAGAAGGACAGCTAGGGACCCTGGAATCTATTCCCCACAGGTAAAGGGAGGGAAAGCACAAGGCTGCTTCAAGGCAGGAATAACGATGCTGTGGGTGTAGCCTCTCCTGAGACCCTGTTGAAGAGGGTTGCAGAAAGAGTATAATGATGCACCTCATTCCCAGGGCCTGATTCTCCTTGTGTCCATCCTATTTTGCAGGTATTTATATCTGTGCACTGGAAATGTTGTGGAAGTGTATATATGTGTGTGTGTGCGTGGCACAGCGGGGATTTGGAACCAGCCTAATCAGAAAAGACACAAACCCCTCTTTTTAAAGCAGGTTCAGCTTCTG
>JAYRBT010000037.1:2732633-2839488 GCA_036023395.1 Myiotriccus ornatus | reverse complement strand
GTGGCACAGCGGGGATTTGGAACCAGCCTAATCAGAAAAGACACAAACCCCTCTTTTTAAAGCAGGTTCAGCTTCTGAGCTATTTGCTTGGTTTTGGCAGAAAATCATAACCTGTACTGATCCAGTGAGAGCTGATTCTGTGGGCTGGGTTGGTAGGGCCTGTACTTAATCCTAAAATAGTTTTTATAGCTTCACAACCCCATGACAAGATTATTCCATAGTGCAAGCTTTCCAAATCAGAAGACAGAAAGACAGGCACTGTTCTGTCTGTTTTCCACCTGTAACAAATGTTTCAGAATTCAGATTTTCTCTGAGACTTAAGATAAATTCAGAGAATGCAAAACAACAAAGATTTGTGCCATTTTCCATATGTTATACAACTTGCATCGAGTTACATAAAAATAAACACTGCCAAAGAGATATTATGAGCTTCCTCCACTTCACTGATCTGCAAGACTGAGCAGGAACAGCAGCCCCATTTCACAACCCATCTGTTGACACTGTCCAGCATTTGTGCTATAGCACTATGCTCTCAATATGGCAAAAAGACAGGTAGAAGAAGCTTTATTCCCACTTTATAGAGGAGGAAGCAGAGGCACAGAAAGTTTTGTGACTTGTCAAGCAACAAGGGAAGGCAGTGATTCACTGGAGATAAAGATCAGTGAGGTTTTGGCCCCAGTTCCCTGCTAAAAACATTTCTGCCTTTTACCCCTGTTTCCCAGTTGGCTTTGTGCCTTGTTCACAGTCGTGTCAGACTCCTGCTCTGAATTGCTGGGGAGAACCCAGGTCTGGGCATTGTAAACCTCAGTCTGTGTTTTCGGATTTGCAGTTTTCAACAGTGGCTAAAGATCATGAAAGATCAGCGAGGCTTGCTGGCAATATTTTGGCTGGATTTAAAATTGCGTGTTCCGACTCTGGAGTGAGCTCATGTTTATTTTTAAAATATGTGCTGCCGGTAGAAGAAATCTGTGGTGGATGTCTCCTTGTTGGGTATGTCAGTTGTGCCAGGAATGCACACACCCTTTATCGTATTCCTGGCAGGAGTGGGACTTGCTGCTTCATTGGCACCTTTTGGTGAGGATATATTATTTGAACTCTGTTTGTAAACCCTATTCAGTGCCCTGGTCCAGCTCTCCCCAGAACACCATGAATGCTATGGAACATCAGTCTTTTTTAGAAGTGAGTGATGATGCTCAGGCTGCACTTTCAGCAATTTCATTTTGCAGTTTCTCTCTAGGGAGCCAGGAGACCTCGTGTGGGTGATCTTGGGTAAGATCACTGCTGAGTGAGTGGCAGTGGGTGAGGATCACCTGGGTTACCAGGCAGAGCCCTCTCACAGAGTTACTGATTAGAGAGGACTGTTGTGTCACCAGAGTCCTCTCGAGCAGTCATGTTGCAATGAGCATCACTCATCTAGGGGCTCGTGAGCAACAGCTCAAACTGGAAGAGTCAAATGAGTGTTGCTGTCCTGGAAAGACAGGGCAGTGAAGTTATCCCAGCAGTGCACAGAGAAGGAAACTAATTAGCCAAGGTCACCCATCTGGAGTGGACTCAGTGTTATGCTCTCATGCCTTGCCAGACTCCCTGCTTCCTGAGTGCAGGGATAGAGCTGCAAGTCAGCCAAAGGACCCTTCATCTGCTTGTCTCATTTTTAAAGGTGCTCACCTGGAAAGGGCTTGGCCTGAAAGTGTATTAGACCAACTCCTGTTGGTTTCTTTCATGGGCTTTTTACAGCCAGTCCTACGCACTTGGGCTGTATCCAAACCTCTTCTGATCTACAGGGCTGTGAGGTGGGAGTGTGAGAGGGAACCAGGCTGGGAGCTGACTGTCTCCATCTGCTTCTGCTGCCTGAGAGGAGACTTTGATCCAGCTAGCGGACTGCAAGTCCCTGTGGGACACCAAATAGATGCTCACCTTTACAGGAAGTGATGGTGCATCCTCTTCACTCTGCAAGTCAGGCCAGGTGGAATGTAGCCCAGCTAATGGTTCATGCAAAGTGGAACCCTCGTCTCCCATTTCAACCAGAAGAGCACCCTGAGCTCTGAGGGGCAAAACTTTCTGCATTTCTGAGCCAGCATATTGATCTAGAAAATGTCAATGCTGGGATGGCCGTGGCAGCTCACAGCTTCTGCCTGCATTTCTGGGAGTCCAGCTCAGAGTGCCGGGAATCCTCCTGCTCTTGGGGTCTCCCTCGGATAACCCAGCTCCCTGACACTGGCAGGCACAGGTCCCAAACCGCAAACAGGGGTTACTTTGTGGCAGTTGTGTAGTTGAATGGTGGGACTCGTTGCTAAGGGCGCTGTGCGTGTTGGTGTAAGTGGGCTGTGAAAAGGGATGAGACATTCCTGGTGGGGGTGGGAGAGGGAGTCGAGTCCCTTTGTCATTAGGAAATGTGACTGCCTGAAAGCAGCTGCAGCAGAGGAGTTCCCTGATGGCTGCAACCTGGGGAGCATTCCGAGGGAGGGCACTTTGACACTTGCACTGTTGCTTCTCTTTTTTTCCTCTGCTCTGGTAGTGGGCACCTCTTGCCTGGGCCTGGAAGGACACTCACACCCTGGCCTATTCCAGGTGGTGGTATGGGCAGAGTTGTTGGATTAGAAATACTTTAGAGTTGGTGATGATGGGAGAGAACATCCCATTTTCAAGTACCCAGTGTCTGCTACTTGACCCAGTGCCCGCAGACTGATCTCTTGAGGGGCTGGCAGAGCCCCCAGGGGAGTGGGGATGGGGATCCAGTCCCCAGACTCCACTCTTGGCCTTGAAAAGCTGTAGTAGCATCATAACCAATGTTGTGGCTATGTCTAAAGCCACATGTTTGTTTTGACTCTTAAGATCTCTGTTTTCAAAATACATTCCAGGAGAGACTTTTTGGTGGACACCTCCTTGATTATGGAGAGCATTTTGGGGGCAGAAGGAAAGTTGCAAATTCAGATGTCATTCCCTGCTACTGCTCCTGCTCAGGCCTGTCATCCCACTGCAGAACCTGTATTCTCAGGCCATAACAGTTTGGAGAAATGGGGCAGATGTGGAGACAGCTTAGTGGAGCTCTATTAAATGAATAGTCTTGCCAACAAGCCCTTCTTGTCCTGCTGCAAAGTATTACAGTAAGTGGCAAGTAGAGCATAAATACAAATGCACTTGTGTATGGGGTTTTTTGCAGTTCCTGTCAGACTGTGTTTGGCAAGCCTCAGTGCCCACCTGTTCCTGCACCCTGCATGGAAGAAAGCCAAGCCTTGGGACAAAGCCAGGTAAGAGAGCACACCCAATGCTCAGAGAAAGGAGCTCAGCCCTATCACACTATCCCCTGCAGCTCTGTCACAGGAGATGGGAAATCTCCAATCATATTTAAAAGGAACCTGTGCAGATCCGAAGTGCCATTTAAACTTGGAGTCATGGAGGGCTCACCTGGCACTGTGGAATGATGGCTGCTTGAGGGTCCTCCCCTCTGAGGGGTTCTGCTCTCTCAGACCTCTTAAATGTTTCATGTAATTTTCATTTCCAGGCCTGTGTTAATGTTGAGGAAAGGGGATTTTGCACTGTTCTGAGATGGCTGATAGCACTATACAGGGCAGTGTGATTATAAGGCAGGATAAGAGAAGTTACTTGCGTGCTGTGGATGCAGTCTGCATGCCTTCTGAGACTGGTTTTAAGGCAGTAGAGAACAGAAGTTGGAAATTTGGTGCTTTCAGAGCGATGGGGGCACATCTCTGAATTAAATATTTCTTAAACAGGGCCCAAGAAAGCCCTCTCTAAGCCGTACACTGAGCTATTTTTTGGCTCCACGTGTGTTGGTCTAACAGTGAGCATCCATTGCTGTTTCCCTTGCAGTGTAAACTGCTGGAGAAAACCTTTTTAGAAGAGATTATGAAAAGCAGGAGCCCATATCTGCTGGCCTCATTATGGGAAGTGGCTGCAGCTCTGAGGGCAGTAACAGAACCTCTTTTGAGCCTCTGAAAGCATCAATATAAAGATCTGTATCTTGGAAAGTGGCCTTTTTACCAACCATAATGTAAGCCAGACGAGAAGGAAAGCTTTGGGCATTAATAATGAATGAGCCTTTTCTAAGATTTCCAGAGCATGCAGTCTCTGTAGGTAGTTTTCATCTTGCTGTTCTGCATTCCTGCACTGATTTTGCAGTGGTGGAGAAACATGACACTCAGTGCAGCGTGGGCTGGGGAGCAAGGCACCAAGGGATGCCTGCAGATGTCAAAGGGGACATCCTCAAATCTTTGTAATAATTGCTCAGTTCAGGAATTCAGAAGAGCAATTTTTGCATATTTTAATGAGTGCTCTAGGAAAAGGAAGAGCTTGAATGGGTAGATGATTTTACAGCATTCTACAGACTTCCTGGGCACTTTGCTTCTTGCTGAATCAAGTGGCTCTGGGCTTGTGGCAGGGATGTGCAGATATTTGGTTCCTATGGCTGAACCACAGGGGTGCAGATGGACGCTTATTTTTGTCCACACATGACTCAATTTGCTTTTTGTAGGTCATACATACCATCAGAACCAAAATGAGAGTAAAACAAAAGCTAAAAAACCAAAAATTTAATTCATTTTGGAGACATTCCTTTCCCTTCCTGAGCAGAGCACCCTTGTTCAGATGATCATTCCCTTTATTATTTCATCCTGGTCTTACCTTCTGTCAGTCACTGGCTTTTACAGGAGCCAGTGCCTTGGGCAAAGGGAAGGGAATTGCTCTGCTCTGAATTACTGAGAGTTGGATTGTGCAGTGGTTGTACTTGTCACTGTTACACGACGTCCTGCACAGATGGATCACTCCACCTGAGCTTGGAGGGGAGCAAGGCCTTTGTCCCTCCATGCAGAGAGCCCTCAGCACTGACACTGCCTCCCATCACACACCTTGTGCTGCTGTCTGGCTGCCCAAAGGAGCTCTCCCACCATAAGCAACTGTGTCAGAGATCATATATAGTGGGGTTTTGATTCCTTCCTGTGTCTTTCAGGTCCTGGAGGATCCCGTTGGTGACCCATTAAGCAGCGACACGTTGTGGGCAGCGTGCCTGCTCTTTGAATTCTCTGCCAGCGGACAGATGTGACCTGCCTGCAGAGACACTCCGGGTGGGCTGTGCGTCCCCAGGAAACACCCCATCGCTCCCTATTTTTAACTCGTGTGTTTTTTTATAAATGAATGAGGAGTTAGACACGGGGATGAATAAGAGTGAGGGAGAAGGAAAAAGGTGTTTTCAAATGGTTACAAAGTTTGGCTTACTTACAGTTTTATTAAGAATTTTGCAAAGGGTAGAAGAAACATTGTGGACTGCAGGTTTTTACTGGAGCAGTCTGAAGCTGTAGTGTAGAAGCTAAAATTACCAAGGCACTGACTCTGTGGCAGTTGCATGCATTAGCCATAGCACTGGTCAGATCCGAGTCCTTCATTGCATCATGAAGGTAAATGAAGCTCCTCTGCTTTAAAGGAGTAAAATTTAATTATGTTGCCTTACAGTGGATATTGGATAACTTTTTCTCAGGTCTGGAAAACAAGGTCTGAGCTCAGGGCTGGTAAAATACTGCTGTTCCTTGTCCCTGCATTCCTGTTGAACTGCAGGGTGTAACTTCTGGAGGGTTCCATGTTCCGTAGTGCCACAGATGAAACAAACTGGAGCATGGCAGAATTTTCAGTGCTAAAGATCTGGCAGGACTGGGGTAGAGCATACCATGGTTTTGGTGTTAAACACCAAGAAGTAGCAAGGCAAGCCCTTGGTGCAGGTTTAAAGCTAATCCTGCAAGCTAATCATAAGGAGTGGTCTTTTGGGTATTCTCCCTATTTTCCCCTTTGGCTGTTTTTTGCAGTGTTACTATGGGGGTTTAAATCCGTATTGGAGAAGGGGCCATCAAACCTCCAGCCCGGAGATACATGGAGGAGATGCTTCCCTTACCTTTTGTTACAAAGTTAGCAAATAAAAGTTGTCAATTACTGTTTCTCCAAGGTTCCTTTTTCAAGGTAAGGGTATTAAGTGATAAATGTCACAAGGCAATTATGTATTAAAACCCAGCATCAGCTGCCCTGGAAACAATTGTGCATGCTGAGACCCCGATGCCTCCTTTATTTCGGTGGCTCTCACTCGGAATGCCCGTTTCTTGCTGTTGGGGCTTCTGGATTCGGAGCAGTGGTGCTCGGAAGGGTCACGCACATGTTGTTTATTGCCTTCAGCAGCGGGGCCGGGTCTGTACGGCCCTCGCAGCCCCCGGTGAGGGACGAGCCCGCCGCGCCCTCACAGCCCCGCGCCCTCACCGCCCGCCCTGCTCCCCGCGGGGCCGTTCCCGCCGCCCGCCGCCGCCTCCCCATTGGCCCGAGGGCCGCCCGTGCCGCCTCGCCATTGGCCCGCGGCACCGTAGCAACGGCGACAGATATATCCTGCCGCGCCCTGATTGGTCGCCGCCTCCCGCCGAGCCATAGCAACAGGGGAGCGCGCGGGGGGCGCGCGGGGCGGGGGGGCCGGGGCTGAGGGGGCACCGGGAGCCCCTGAGGGGCGGGGGCCACGCGGGCACCGCTGGCACGGCTGCCCCGGCACGGCTGTCCCCGCACGGGCACGGCTGTCCCGGCACGGGCACGGCTGTCCCCGCACGGGCACGGCTGTCCCCGCACGGCCACGGCTGCCCCGGCACGGCCACGGCTGCCCCGGCACGGGCACGGCTGTCCCCGCACGGGCACGGCTGTCCCCGCACGGGCACGGCTGTCCCGGCACGGGCACGGCTGCCCCGGCACGGGCACGGCTGTCCCCGCACGGGCACGGCTGTCCCGGCACGGCTGTCCCGGCACGGCCACGGCTGTCCCCGCACGGGCACGCCGCGGGAAAACCTGTTCTCCGGGCGCTGGCACTGTCGTTTCTGCGACCCGAGGTGGAAAGCAGGCAGGACACGGTCAGGGACGCGGCTGCACGCAGAGGCAGCGCCCCTATAGCAAAATTCCCACTGGATTCTTGATAGAGTGTTGTCTGAGATCCCAAATAAGGTACTTTATTTTTCACCCCTATTGGTATGACATGTCACTACGATTACTATGATTTACCTAGTCAGTGGTATGTGATACATGTGGGTGATAACACTTCCATACTGTTGAAGATGTATTGTAGTAAAGAGGAATGATGATGCCTCTCTTACAATGAGATGTATTTTCAGTTCCTTTCAAATATTTAGTGCAGTTCCCTGTCAGGGAAAAGATTAACATTGTGTGTATAGAAATTTTAGGTACCTATCATTCTAAATAGATTATTTTCTAATAACCCATGCTAGGCAATGCACGTACTTTGGGTTTGGATATAAATGGCCTTTGTTCTACCGTCTTAACCATACCAGTGGCCTAAGGCCTTGGAAGTTTTTTAAATAGTTCAAGAATACCATTGTTTTGACTTTTTAGTTAAAAAGAAGACACTCAGTTCAGCAGAATTTCTCAGGAGTGATACAACAACAAGTCTCTTCCAAACTTAAATCTGAAAAAGGATTTTCAGCTAAAGCCAAATTAAAGCCTTTTCTCTCACACTTAATGAATTTCATTTCCAAATTTGGCACAGTTGTTCTCTGGAGGACAGCTGAATTTTCTAGGTCATTTCCCAGGTGAAATAACTTACTACTTTTCTCTAAATTTGTTAGACATTTCAAAGCTTAATATGTAAAATTGAGCAAATTAACATTATTTCTCTTCAAGATATGTAAAATCAAGTGGTTAAAGTACAGTGTGTTCTGGCCCACTATTGTCTCATGTCACCTGGAGATCGAACCTGCACAAAACACCTTTGAGGAGCTAATTGCATTTGGACAGGAATTGATAAGCAGGTGATGTCACAGGATTTGACTATGCTGAGTTACAGGCCAGCAGAGTTCTGAGGTGGGCTGTGCTTCCCCATCCCTGAGCCAGAACAGAGGGGCTGCCTGGCCATGCAGGGGAGGAAGAGAACAAGTGAATCTCAGCTGAATGCCAGTGCTGCTGGGTGGAGTTAGTCTTTGAAGGAGAGCCCAGTGGAGTTCTTCCCATTTTGTTCACACTGGGGTAGCATTTGAGTTGTTCAGTTTGTGCCTTACCTCGTTCTGGTTTTCTAGGTGTGATTTGCGCCCCTGTCATGTTCTGCTTTCCCTGTCCTACCATTTGGAACAAGCTCTGGATGTGTTTATGCTGTTCTTCCTTGGAGCTGTACTTGGAAGCACACTGAGCACGTGGCTGACCTGCCCTGAGCTGAATGTGCTGTACCTGCTGTTGTCATTCCTCCTCCTCCACATGGCACGGCCTAGCAAACGAAGGAGCTTGCCCTAGATATAAAAAAAAAAAAGCAGCCATTTTTATCCTAAAATGCATATAAGGGCCCAAAGAATAGCGCCTATATGTGTTGATGGGTCACAGAAAGGGGATGAAAATCTAGGAGGACTTTCAGAAGTTCTGTTGCTTGGCTGTCCCTGACGCGAGGGGGGCACTTTCCCAGTAGTCAGCTATCCATGTTTTCCTCTGCTGCCAGAGGCAGCTTTTCTGTGGGCAGTTCAGCAGACAGCCCTAAGCCTGGCAACAACTGAGCTGTTGCCTGTCAGTGGTTCTGTGTTGGAAGTGGGGTGTGCAAGTGGCCGTGTGGAGGACCTGCATGACAGGACAGCTGCCATGAAAATCTTCCCTGAACTAATCCCAGCACGACATGAGCAGCAGCTTTCCCTGCCTGTAGTCCCACTGGCAGTTCTGCTATCACAGTCACTGAATGGGTGTGTCCACAGCCCACTCAGGACAAATGCTGGGAGATAGAGCTTCGAGCCCAGTGTTTCCAGGCAGTCTGGATGCCTGGCTCACCTTGCTTGGGGCCTCATTTTCAGAGGAAAGGAGCACTTACATAGTGGCTCAAGTAGGGCACCCAGAATAAGAGGCCACTTTTGAAAATGTTGGCAGAGGCATTCTGTTTTATCTCTGCATTTCATCAGTCTTATCCCCAAAGTCTTTCATGTTATGTTCTACAGTGAAAGGTTATTGTTTCAGGTCAATCATTTTCAGTGGGACTTAATCCAGTTCTAAGTCAAACTAATCCACTTTGGTAAAGGTTGAAAAGCAGTAAAAATTCATTTGTTAAGACAGATCTGAGCTTATTTTTTAAATGTGGCTGTTGATGCTGAGTCCTTAATTGTGTATGCCCAGCATGAGGTGTCTTCGGAGTGGTTCCAAAAATGATGGACATCTAAATTCTGATCTTATCTGTGGCTTGCAAATGCTCAGGACTTCTGGAAAAACCCTGGGATTTAGTGGGATTGATTTTTTTGGTGTTCATTTTGGTTTTTTACTTTCAGTATTTGCTTAACAGAGGTTGTTGGTTTTTTTTCCTCTTACCTGTAGAGCCTCTTTTCAAAATGGTGCTCTGGTGGCAGCTGCTGATAAGCAGGCTTGTTCATGTTTTCCTGTTGAAGTCTGTGAATTCTGGTAACTTTCTCTTCATTACATGAAGAGTAAACCAGCATTCTTCTCCCTGGGCAGGACTAGCAAACTGTGGTCTGAAGCAGCTCATGAGGGGTTAAAGCTGCTTTCAATTAGCTACCGTGTCCTCGCCACTTAAAGGAACCCCCCAACTGAGCATGCCTGACAACCTCCTGTGCATATCCCTGAATCATTCTGGCAAGGAAAAACTGCCATAATCTTTTATTCAGACATAGTGCTGCTTCCTCAGTGGACTCTGAAATGAGCAGGCGCTTGAAAATAGCCCATTTTGCCACGGAGTGCTGGGGATTTAACAACTCGTGTCTGCACAGAATTTTGGACGTGCAAAAGCCTACTGTGTGTGAATGCTGAATGGTATGAAAAATACTGCAGTGATCCCAAAAAGGCTTCTGTGTACAAGACCTGCCCTTTCCCATGAGGGAGCCAGAGCTTCACAGGTTTTGTACAAGTCCCTGACCTTCTGTTTTAAGGGTCTTCCCCTTTCAGTGAATGGATACAGAGTGTACTTCCCCACATTCATGGCATGAACTCTGCTGCTGAGCAGCACTCTGGCAGTGTCAGCTTTTTCTCTTCATTCTAGGATTTACCTTTGAGTTATGACGGAGGTTCTGGGAGAGTGATTCAAGATTAATATGAAATTGAAATATGACAAATAGACTATTTTCACACACACTGTGACAGCCTAGAGGGTTCTGTTGCTCATTAAACTGTGGTGTATGGTTTGGCTAGAAATATGTCACTGAAATTACAGTCCCTTGTGGTTTGGGGAAGAATCATCACACTTCAGCTACACCCACTGCTATCTCGTGCTCTGATCTTGTAATTGGTGACAACACCTATCCTCCTGATGCACACTTATCTCACTGTACTGGGGGAATGTGCTGCCAGGATTCTAACAATAAAAATTACAGATAGTCCTAAGCCTGGGGAAGAATCTGTTCTTACAGCACTATCTGAGCATCGTGCCCTGTGTAAGTGCCAGTTACAAGTATTTCCGAGATCAGATGTCCGCAAACTCTTCATCCCTCTTTCTCTACTGTAGTTGCCTCTACGTTGTTTGCTGTGATGTGGAAGCTGGTTAACCTCGCCCATCAGTGGGTGGTTTCTTCTGTTCTCTCTCTGTTTTTCAGTATCTTGTCCCCAAGACTTTCATCATTTAACAGTTCCCTAAATAAAACATTTCCTTGCTGCAGAAAAGAGAGGGAAGATCATCTGCTTCAGGGATCAGAGGGTGTTAGTGGCAGGGACTTTGTAGCACCACTGCTGTAGTTCCATGAGTCTCAGGAAGAGTGCTACAAAATGTGTGTGCTCCCTCAGTGCTACCAGGACAACCAAAGGGGAGGCTTTCTGCCCTGGGGAAGGGCTGGGAATGGCCCAGGGTAGTTTCCTTGTCCTGTACCCTCTTCACCAGTGTCCCCACAGCTCAACGTCAGCAGCGGGGAGACACCCTCTGAGACTGCTGTGGTGTCCCCAGTGCCCCGTGTGAGCGAGCAGTGAACTGGAATGGCATTTCAGAGGAGCTATTTGTGGAACATGGGTGCTGTCCAATAATCAGATATGCCTGTGGAGCAGAGCCACTGCCTTAGGTCACAGTGCAATTTTCAGTGCCATAAGTTTCTCCATCCACAAATTCTTGCTGGGTGTGGTCACTGCTGACAACTCTCAGTCCTGCCTCATGAGAGCAGTATTCCTGAGCTTTGATGGGAATCATGGAGCTCTGCAATGTCACGTGTAATGCCTGGCGTCTGAGCTCGGCAGGGAACCACGGTCAGGCACTGCTTGCACCCCATTCAGCACTCTGCTAAAAAGGCTCGCTGATTTTGCCATTTCCTTCCCATTTTTGTTTTTAAGACACTGTAACTCATAAATATTGTAGCAGATTATAAAACTAATTGCATGAGCTCTAATTTCTGTTTATTGTAGCCTTGTAGATTTGTGGAGCCACTACTACGGATGAAGATCCACAGCAGCGGGCACTGTACACGCAGGAGAATATAGGTACTCTCCCAAACCTTGTATGTGAAATGCAATCTCTTCACTTTCTTTAGGTTACAGTCACACTGGGGAAATGCTGCACACAAGGTTGTGTTATTTTTGCATTTTTCCTCGCAACTGTTGAATTTAGACATGTATCTGGTTTTAGAGCAATGAGGTTACACATCACTTTATGGATTCAAGGTGAAGAATTTCTGAGATGCTTTAGGCTGAGAAATAGTTGTTATACAGAAGCCTCAATTGAGGAAACCAAAAGCATTTAATGATAATATTTTGTGCATGTGTAGATATATCCACATATATTTGGCAGATTAATGCAGATTGGTTCAGTGGGTGAATAACTGGTTTTAAAAATACTTTGTAATCCATTTCCCTCGGGAGTCTGAAGCTGCTGTACAAGACTAGAAAGCTCCTGGTAAATCCTACACATTTTCAGAGCTGCTGGAACGCTTTGCAGACTGACTAATCTCTACTGAGAAGTTATTACAACTGCAAAGGTTTCCAACTGGAGAATGGAGGATTGGCCCATCTCTCACTGTTCTTGCCTAAGTGTCAGATACATTCCAGTCTATGTTTTTTACATTGAATCATACCTTTTCAAGATCACGTCCTTGCTGTCCACAGCTAAAAGTTTATTCTTAGCTAAAATCAATACAGGTTTTGCAGTAATGATGATAATGAATTAGAGTGATACTTGGGACCTGTTCTGTTAGAACATTGTTTCTCTTAGAAACAGTGAAATTAGAATCCCCTTAGGAAAAAGCCCCCTTTGGCTTGCTGGGACGCACACACAGTGGTGTGGTGTGTGCTTCACACTGATGCAAAGGGCTATTTCTAGAATGTTCTGGCAATCAGTTTGTAACTTGCTGGGTGTAATTTTTATGTTTCATGCTTTATTACTCTTTATTCTTATTTGTCTTAATATTTATTTATGTCCTTTAAAAAAATCAGCAATATTCATCTAGTCCTTTTCAGAACTGTAGCATTTATTTTAAATGGCATTAGGGCTTAATGCACAAAAGCCAGCAGCATTAGAGTTAAGTCCGAAACTTTTGGCTGACACAAGGGACTGGATTTACTCATTTGCAACAGTGCAAGAGCACTGAGGGTAGGGGAGAGCAGAGGGATGAGTGAGAGCAGCCTTGTCCCTGCCCCCGGGCTGTGCTAATGGACCTGATTTCCTCGTCTTTGGGGGTGAGGACAGATGTGAGCTCAGACTGCTCCAAGTGCTCTGGGCAGCGGCTCTGCTGCGGAACGGTGCGCGGGGGAGCAGATCGCTCACTCCGCGGTGCCGCAGCTCCCCGTAGCACGGCGGTGCAGGGAGGCTTAAACGCTGGCCCCGGGCTGAATAGGGAAAGTTAATCCACGATTTATTGTAAGGGAGGAGTAACGTGGCTGCCGGTGTTTCTGGACACCACCAGCAGCTGTGTCGTTTATGCGAGGTGCCTAGTTTGAGATTATTTTTATGTAAGACCGATACTGTATCAATTTATGTAAGAGGAGCCCGACTATTACACATTAAAATACGTAGTAAAACTGAATTTAGCAGCATCTTTTAGGCAAGTTAGCAGAATTGCTCCGTGGTACCACGCCCACAACTGGGGCTGTTTCAAGGCAGCTGGGACGCGACATACACTTATTTCCCCGGGACGAGGCACAGCCGTGTCCCCGCTGCAGGTCAAGGCTGGCGCGGGCCGGCCGCACAAAGCGGCCACGGCGCTGGGCAGGGCCGCACACGCGAGCGCCGAGCGCGGTCCCAGCAGTGCCCCGCGGGCGGGGCGGCGGTGCCCGTGCCGGGGGCGGCGCGGGGGTGCCCGTGCCGGGGGCGGTGCGGGGGTGCGGGTGCGGGGGTGCGTGTGCGGGGCTGTCCCGCCCGGCCGGTCCCGCAGTGCCCCCCGCCCACCCCCCCTTTGCAGCAGCAAAATGCAGCACTCGCAGCGCGCACGCGCGTCCCGCGGCCGGCGCCCCGCGCCGGCTAGTTATAGCAAGTGACGTCACCTACAAATAGAGCGCGGGGGAGCGGCGCCCCCTCCCCTCCCCTGCAGCACCCGCGGCTCCGCCCCCTCCTTGCCTTCCCGGCGCGCAGGCGCGGGCGGCGGCAGCAGCGCCAGGCTCCGAGCAGCGCACGCCGAGCGCGGTGCGGGAGCGGCGGAGGGAGCGAGCGGGGCACGGCCCGGCACGGCACAGCCCGGCACAGCCGGCACGGCACAGCCGGCACGGCACAGCCCGCCCGGCACGGCACAGCCCGCCCGGCACAGCCCGCCCGGCACGGCACAGCCCGGCACGGCATAGCCCGCCCGGCACAGCCCGCCCGGCACAGCCCCGACAGCCGCTCCGCTGCGGCCCCTGCGCCCGCCAGCCGCGCGCTTCCAGCCGCACAGCCCGACCCCCTTCCGCTCTCTGAGCACAGCCCGGCAGCCACCACGGAAGCGGCCATGGGGGACCGAGAGCAGCTGCTGCAGCGAGCCCGCCTGGCCGAGCAGGCGGAGAGATACGATGACATGGCCTCGGCCATGAAGTCGGTGAGTGGGGCCGGCAGCGTGGCGGCCGCGCGGGGTACTCGGGGAGGAGTGTGTAGGGGGGTAGTGGCGGGGGAGGGAGGGAAAGGAAGTGCGGGCTGGACCGAGGCGGGGTCGGGTCCGGGGAGGATGCGAGCCGCCAGGTCCCACCCGTGGTAGTGAAGAAAGGAGGGCGGGAGCGGGAGCCAGACCGTCCCGCCGGGACACCTCTCCGCCGTGTGGGGCGGTGCCCGGTACCACCTGCCTTCGGCAGAGATGAGACAAAGAGTAGCCGGTCCAAACCGGACTTAGATCCCCCTTTTAAAATCTATTTCCTTCCCCGCTCGTTCCCTGCGTGCCCTCGTACGGGCGGTCTCGCAGCCCTCCCGCTCCCCGGCTGTCCCTGCCCCGGGGGTGTGGCTGTCCCCATGCCCTCCTCTCCCACACCGCGCCAATCGGGCTGGCGGTGCAGCCCTTTGAATGGCGCCCGCCCTGCGAGCGGCGGGAACGCCGTGCACTCCTTCTCTGACCTGCTCCAGAGGGGGCCCGTCCTCGCCCACCCCCTTCCCCCTGCTGGGGTGGTGGGTTTGACCTTGGGGTGCGTCTCCCCCTCTGGGCACACCCAGCGTTTGGGGGGTGCTGGCCGAGTGGGATGGGCGCTGCCGCGGGGGGCTGTCTGGGGACACGGCACACGAAGAGCAGCCCCTCCCTTTTCTAGATGTTTCTTTTGCCCCATGATAAAAAACACAGATAGAGGCCTCACCCACAAACATCAGCGCTCTGATTCACAGATAGTACCTGCATCTGGGCGTGAAAGCTCCCTCGTGCTCCAAGAGCGTGTTCCAAGCTTTAACGTTGCCTTTTTGCCTCTTCTTTGTAGGGTAACAGTTTCTCAGTGCATTCCGTACCCTGTTGAATGCTGACATGTGTTTAAACAATAAGTTATATTTGCAACTCGGCTTCTTTCAGAACTAAGCAATGAGAATTATTTGTACTGACCTGCCTGTACTGATACATAATAAAGTTGCAGAATGATCAAACTTACTACGTCTAGTCCCTTTTTTGAAAGCAGAGTATTTACACGATCTGAATTTTACGGGTAATGTTAATGCCAGTGAACGCTTAGCAATGACTTTGCTGTATCAGGTTACAGTTGGTTTGTTCTTGCTGACCTGTCCTCTGTGAACACCAAAGGCCCCAAGAGGAACCGTTTCCCTTGAGAGTGCTGCTGTTCAAAGGCACGGATGATTTTAGTTTAAAGGAGCAGCTTCAAACGGAGCCCCCATTTTTGTTGTAAGAATGTGTATGTCACCTCCATTAAATGAGGGCAGTAAAACGACACTTATTTTGCTGCTCTTGTTCACTTTTGCTGTTATGTTGTAATAAATACTACAACCAGTCCAGTTCTAAAACGATGATACTTCTGAGTATCTCAATACCAGTGGCACTAGATGTTAAAGTAAGTTGCATTTTAATTACATTGCTAGAATTCATGATACATGTAATGTAGTAGTAACAGCTCTGTTTATCTCATATCTTTCACTTGGTAATTCTAAGAAATGAAACAGAGGAGCCACTAAAATCTGCTGCTCTACAAGACTATTTGTAGCTGTAGTTAGTACAGAGCTTTTTATTTCCCCAGGTACTACTGAACTACAGTTCATGTCTGGCACTCTGGGCATATGTGAAACCATCAGAATACAGTTGCTGTGCTTCAGCAGTATGTCAATAAAGGACTTATAACTAGTCTTCACGGCCAGTTGTCTTTAAACTGTCCCAGTTACTGTGCAAATTTTCCTTCAGCTGGAGTCACAGTACTCTGGAATGCCACTGCTGCTCTCAAACAAGTTGTGTGGTGCTGAGCTGCTCTTGCTGGGAGCGGAGTCTTGAAACACGTTATAGATTCTTCTGAAATACAAAAAGTAAATCTGAATTTAAAAGGCAACAGTTCCCTTACTTTAAGCTGTTCATACACTGTTGCATGTCTGTAATGCAGCATCTGTTGGTTATTGGGCTTTCCCAGGTGTTCGCTCCAACATGGCAATTTCCAGAACTCTTTGGTGCTTGGAGCATAAGCTCCTGTGAAGCGCCCTGGGGGCTCTCTGTCCTCACACAGCTCACACTTCTCTTTTAGTGGTTGTAAGTGAGAGATAATTAAAGGAGCTTTTTATCCCTATAGAATAATATTCAAGTAATCTTGCAATCCAGAGAGGTTAGACTTCCTCCAGCAGGAAGGAAATGGGTATTCCTACTCGGATATCTATTCTCAGTGCAGGATATCTTGATTTGAAGAGTTTCTATTATATGTTTATTTAAATCTCTGAATGTAACATACTTTTTAAAGGTGCTGTATAAAAGTACAGTGTTTTCACTGTGCATTGAAATCTGAACAGTTAATGTCAGTTTTACATACACGTTCCCACACTTTTACAATACACAGCATAGCCAACAGCCTGATAGAAACAGTAAGTCACAAAGACTATTTTAGTGAAAATGTATTTGCCTGATTTTTGAGACTGCCTCTGAAGAAAAATATTGTGACAAGGCTGCCATTTCATCTGTCAGTATAAAGCTGGAGAAACATTTCTTTTTCAGTCTCATCAATTCCTCATTAAAAAAAAAAAGCCAGACCAAGTAGAAGTGGTAGTAAAAAAGGAATTTACCAGTTGATACAAATTTTTGTTGCTGTTAAGCTTATTTTTCTTGGAAGAATCCTAGTATTTTGGCTGTAGACAGGAGAGTAAATGAATCAGTTTGCTGTTACAAATTAATTAGTTTAATTTATTTTTTCCAAGCCAAAACTATTTTAATAGAAAATACATCTGCTAAATGGCATTCTTCCAAGGGGTGTGGCATTCCCATTGCATTAAATGCTGCTCCACGATTCCAGCTATTTCAAATAAACATTACACGGTAGGTATGGAATTGCTTCCCAACACGCTGGAGAAAGGTGCTTTTGGTGTGAGTGTGAAAGGTTCTCAGTTGATGCAAGAGATGCTCCAGCATCCTGAGACAGCGGAATTGAATTTAAACCTCTGGGTGTGGATAATTCCAGTAATAATGAAACTTTTTAGCTGTATAAAGCCTTACTATTCCAGAGAGTATTAATCCTAATATGTAGTACTTAGCACCTCTGTTGATTTATGTTGCTTTTCTGATATAGCTACGTAGTGTGTAAAAAGTAATTTACTCTTCAAAACTGATAAGGTGAATCTGAGTTCGGGAGATGCAGTTTTAGTTAGTCGTGTGTCAGATAATACACAACGTGACATAAATTTAAGGTTTTTAAACAAAATAGCTTGAGGTTCTAGTTTATTATTATATAAATGGACTTAGAAGTTTGGGGTGTTCTGTATTTTTAGTACAACTCACTGAGTGTCTGGTTTGGGGTTAACGAAGTGTGTGTGTAGGAGAGGGGACCGAGATGCCTTTAATGTAAGCAGTGTCCTCCCCTGCTGGGAGATGCTTCCTCCCTGTGCTTCTGTGCAGTAAATGGAGCTGTAGAGCTGCTTCTTGGTGCGAGACACTGAAGTCACATAATGCAAGAAACTGGTCTGGTTTGAATTCATTCCTCTGGTTTCTATTTGTTCCGAAATTACGGACTGTGTAACGTTGTATCAGGAGAGTTTTAACCATTAAGCCTGACTTTCTGCCGGCTCAGGTACGGTCATTTTTGCAGCAGCTTGCTCAGAACTGGCTCAGGCTGTGACTGACGTGCTCTGGCTGACAAAACAAGTGTCATCACAGTCAACTGCTCTGGGTCAGGCTCTGCTGGGCAGTCCCACAGTGCACCGGGGATCACTTGTGGAAAGCTCTCCTGGGTCTGTTTTCCATGTGGAAGTGGCTCCGTTTGGGGTATGGCGTGTGTGGGATCACACACAAAGTCATTTCTGAGCTCACGCAGTACTGACACTCCTTAGCATGTGGGGGGAGGAATTCCAGGGTTGTAGTCAGGATTCCTTTTATACTCTCCCAATTTTTTTGTCACTAAACTGCAAAGGAACAGCTAATATCTTTACTGGAGTAGATGATACAGGTGAGTCATGCAGAGATTGCTGAGGGAGGGACTGCTGGGGAATATTGATTGGGAGGAAGGTTATTAAGATGTCGTTAGAGTTGATTCCTGTGCAGTTCAGCCCCTGTAGATTGTCTCAAATTGCATTAGGACGAGCAGAGCAGTGTCTCTTGGGAGTTCAGGTTCCTGAGCTGTGGGGAAAAGGCATTTTGGAGATAAAGCTAATTAACTTATATTTTAAGAACCAAACCTACATTGGAAAGTAATCTTTCTCTAAGTTACAATTCATAAAGTATTTTTTTTAGATCTGGAAATATTCACATTTTTGGATGGTTTACTGACTACACCAGCAGTCTCAGAATAATATAAATATTTGTGACTTGATTATTTGTAGTATGTAAGTATTTGGTTGAGAACACTCTGGTGCCTGTCAAACAGTGTAAATATGCACATTTTAAAAGAAATAATTATTTTAGCAGTGTCTGAGCAAGGACAAGTTTACTTTCACACCAAAGTACATATCCTTAGAATTCTAGTGACTGCTTTGAAGGCAATATGCTTAAATTAGGGGAGTTTTTCATCCTAATTCCTTTGAGTTTAATTTCGTGTTTATAAATTTGAAAAAGTAGAAGAGTTTCAAGTGACTATAAGCGTGATAGATTTTATTCCCTAAATTAACACAGCAAGTGAAATAGGCCTAAATAGATAGAATTATTATCCTTTTATCTTAGCTTTTTGTAGTAACAGTTTGGAGTTGATCGTGGCTTCTTTCCTGATTTCCTGTTCTATTTTTATTCAGTTTCTTTCATGTCTTATCCCTGGAATTTATCTGGAGCCACCAGTTAGCAGAAAGCAGGATAACTTTTGTATTGCACCGATAATTGCTCGCTAAGTGTCTCGGAGTTCCCGTGAAACACTAATTCCTTTGTACTGTGCAGAGCTTCCATCTCTGCTGCCGAGTGGAAGAGCAGCAGGGGAAAGAAATGCAAGAATTGCACCAGTTGCCAGTGTGGGTGCTGTGTTCCAGGCTCATGTAGCTGTTGTTCTAGGTACAGTTCAATTCATCACGGTGTGTGTGGTCCGTGTGATTATAGCAGACTTCCCAAAAAACCTGAGCCCTCCTCTGTTGGTGCTTCTCGTTACACAAGCCTGACTTCCTTTTATTCAGTGAATGTTCTTTGCTTCAAAATACCCCCTCTATTGCATCAGAACTGTGGGGGTTTCACTCTTGGCTGCAGAAATGGGTTTAAACTTTCAACATTGCAAAATTACTCCTGTCTAGAAGGAATTTTGGGATCTAGAAGAAATTTTGAATGTTGCACTTCACGATGAAAGTATTTAAGGAAGTTTGCACGCTCTTCTCTTAAGGCAAACCCTTTAAATTTGCTCTTTGTCTGTGTTGACAGGTCACTGAGCTGAATGAGCCCCTCTCAAATGAGGATAGAAACCTGCTGTCTGTAGCCTACAAGAACGTAGTCGGAGCCAGACGATCTTCCTGGCGTGTCATCAGCAGCATAGAGCAGAAGACCATGGCAGATGGGAATGAGAAGAAGCTGGAGAAGGTTAAAGCCTATAGGGAGAAGATAGAAAAGGAGCTCGAGACAGTCTGCAATGATGTTTTGGCTCTCCTAGATAAATACTTGATCAAGAACTGCAATGACTTCCAGTATGAGAGCAAGGTGTTTTACCTGAAAATGAAAGGGGATTACTACCGCTATTTGGCAGAAGTTGCTGCTGGAGAGAAGAAGAACAGTGTCGTGGAAGCCTCAGAAGCTGCCTACAAAGAGGCTTTTGAAATCAGCAAAGAGCACATGCAGCCCACTCACCCAATTAGGCTGGGGCTGGCACTCAACTTCTCCGTGTTCTACTACGAGATCCAGAATGCCCCCGAGCAGGCCTGCCTTTTAGCCAAACAAGCCTTTGATGATGCCATAGCAGAGCTGGACACACTAAATGAGGATTCCTACAAGGACTCCACTCTCATCATGCAGTTACTTCGAGATAACCTCACTCTCTGGACGAGTGACCAGCAAGATGAAGAAGCAGGAGAGGGCAATAATTAAAAAGCTTTCCTCTGATCCCTCTTTCATCCACTTGGCCATCCCCATCGTCACCAATATTTCCTTGCCACAGTCACACTAAATATCTAGTGCTAAGCATATCTGTATTGTACAGCTGTTCAGATCTGCTGTCCACTTTATCGAGAAGCAGTTTCAGATGAGTCTTCATGGGCACTGATGGATTGATTGGTTTATTGGCCCTATTTATCTTAGTTGCACTTGAGCAGTGCAGAAAGAGGCATTTTTAGTTTGCCTGTTGATTGGAAAATGTGGGAAAGAATAATGGAAGGTGATTGAAGATAACTAGATTCCAGTTAAATTCTTTCCATTTGAAAGGAGCTGACAGTTCTGTTAAGCAGTACATTTTGTGCATGCAAAGTAAATTAGCCACCCCAAATTTTTTTCAGTCAATGAAAAACAGTTAAGCTGATGTGAAATGACAGCTCTGTTCATCAGTTTACAATAAACTGTTTGAAATGTGAGGTTTCAGTAGCAATTTGATTTTTTTGCCTCTAACTTATGTGCACAGTTTCTTTTAATGCAGTGCATCTACCTAAGAGTTTTGATACTTGTAACCTTTTGCAGTTGTTTTGAAGAATCATAAATTTATTTTTTGTAAACTCTTCGGCTGTTTAGTTGTCTGTGTATTCTGACAACTCTATGTCAATATTTGCCCATGTTAAGATGGATGACTGAGATGCCAGACTTCTAAATTAAATGTTTTGGAATTAAGTGAATAAAATAAAATGCTGCTTCAGGGATGTTATCTCTACATGAGCTGTCCTGTCGTTTGTTCAGAGTGGAGACAGAGTTACCCAACACATCAGTGGTGGTTAAAACATATTTAATCCAAAGCTGAATGAGAAGTTGACATGTGCTAAACAAACACAACACAGTCAGTGTGATGAAAGAAGGAAAAAACCAAACCCACAGAACTCACAGGCACCCCCAGTGTTAAAGTGGAGCTTCCAAAGGAGGTGTATTTAGTTGTTGGCTCACTGGAGCAGTTGTAATGCAGTTCCACTCAGGAGCTGAAGAGTTGTAAAGCACATGACTTATATCAATGTAGACTTGTGTTTGCTTTTGGCCACTGTAACCTCTCAACTTTGTCTGAAGTGCAGCCCCAAATCAGCTTTACATGTGACAATCCCAGTAATTATTTCATATTTACCTGCTTCAAACAGAAGCAATACTTGTTCCTGAAGACTGCCTTTCTGTTTTTAGCTAGCTTAAGTCCACAAACTTACCTGTTGTTTTTGCTTTCTCCCAGCAGTTAGGGTACATGTACATTTGTTGGTGCTGTCCATGCTTCTGGAATGGTATGTCCCAGAAGCAGGAAAAGTTAGCTGTGTCCAGACTGCCACTGGCACCTGAGATAGCTCAAAGGTCATGTAAGTTCTCATTTATCAGAATCTATTTTTCTTTGATTTGTCCGATAGTTGTTGCTGGTCTGATTTACCCACAGCAGCTACTTACACTTTTTGCAAGCAGCACACCGGTTGTTTTTAGGCATCTGGAGTTTTAGAATTTTTAATAGCAGATTTGTATGTATTTTTATATTCTGTCATCTTATAGATAATTCTAGCTTTATATCAGTAAAGTTGGCAACAATTGAAAGCGTACTGCACCATCTGAAAAAGATGAAAATACAGATATTTACCTCCTTACCTGCCCCTGTGGAGCCAAGGTGAAACTTGGCCATACCTGTCTTTTCATCTTGAAACACTCTAGATGGTTAATAGTTAATATTATTGGCAATTGGCAGGTTTGTTTTCCTGTTTATAGAAGGATCTGTCTTTTTGTTACCTTTTTAATTTACCTTTTTGTTAATTCCAAAGCCCTGGGATTGCTAAATGCTTTTTTGTAATCCCTAATGTAGCAATGACCTGGAGGAAGCCAAAGCAATGAACAGCACATGTTGTTTATTCCAATATTCTTCAGTGGACTGTGGGATTCAGGTATTCTGGAACTGGTATTTCTCTTAGATGACCCCCAAGTCATGTTGTCTGTCTCTAAAATAAATCAAATCCTAGGCTATGCCCAATTTATTGTTTGAAAACACCAGATGTATTCACCAAACGTGCTTAGTTGAATTCACATTTTTTTAAGCAGGACTAATTCCAATGCAAAGACTTCAAATTGAGTGATTTTCCCTGCTCCCTGATGGGGGTTTCTTTATGTTGCCTTAATTCAGGCACAAAAAATGCTTATTAATCTTAACATGGTGAGATTTATATATGTGAAGGTCCCTCTGAGTATTATTTTGCCCAGAACTGTGCTGTTTGTGTCTTTCCCAGGCAGTCTTTGTTGGAAGGTTGAGTCACCCTGAGGGTGCTGATATGTCTCTGCATACCCTTGCCTTTTTAGCAGCCTGAGAGCTGCTAAGTGGAAAGCAGCATTTTCTGGGACCCTGTAGAGCTTGAAAGCTTAGGGATAGTCAGCCCTAAAATTAATAGCATGGGCTTTGTGGGACAGAGACACTTCGGTGCATGTCCTGATCTGCTCCAATATGTTCTAGCTTTGTGGAAGTGGATTTGTTCATCCCTCAGAGTACTGACACATCCACACCCTGGTGAACCCACTAGAATGACACGTGCCAGTGCTCTGGAACACTCAGACTTCCTGGGCTGTCTGTAGTGAGAGGCTGTGGTACAACAGAACCGATAGCACTGGGAATGTGCAGGTTTTAGGGAAGCAGAAACCTTCAGAAGAGTGATGAGACTGGATTTCTGTGGACAGCACATATCAAAGGACCACATCCTTACTGTGGTAAGTAACCATTTACTCTGTTAACTACTTTGGTCTCACTGCGGGTTTGAAAATAGTTTTTCCCACGCTGCCTTTCCTTTGCACGGAGCTTCTGCTTGTGCTTTTCCATCCTTAATACTCATCCTTGTGATCTGCATCTGCAAGTTGGATGGACAGACTTCTAGGGCCAAATCTATTCCCAAAGAAGCACGAGGGTACTCCCTGACCTACTCCCAGGGCCTCTTCCAGCAGCTGCAGGAGGCTGCTGTAAAATAATCTAGAAAAGAAATTACGAAAGTACACTTCAAGTTAAAGGAAATGAAAAGCCTGGCTGTATTTTAAGTTGTGAGAATGACTTACTGGTAATGAAAGAAGGCTGAAAACTGATGTCACTGTACATTATCAAATACTTTCTGGGACCAGCTGGAAATCCTTCAACAAACCAGTTTGAGTTTAAGGATAGGGAGAAAACAGGAAAAAATATTTCAGTGCTTCAGATCTTTGTTTTTTAATTCTATCCACACCACATGTTTGAATTAATTTAACATAACTGATCAAGAAAAATTGGCTGAAACACTGCAACAACATGAAAACCCTTGTTGGATACATCTTAAATTCACTGAAGCACCTCCTTGAAATCAGTGGCAGATTTTGAAGAGTGGGAAGTTGATTATCCACATAATTGACAGCGGATGTTTAGATCTTGTTCTGAACAAGCCTAAAGTACTTGAAGTCCCATAGATGCAGATGCTTTGGTGTCTGAGCCTTAATGATTTCTGAGATAAATGAAGATGTTCTAAACGCTGAGGTCGGGCCAGGCAGGGTTTTAATTAGTGTCAGAAGCAGAGCCATCTGTGAGAAGCAAAGTAAGCCAGGCTTCCAACTACCCTCACCTGCTTGTCTCCAGCCAGCAAGTTCTTTGTGGATACCATTCCCTTCCCAGACTGCTCCCAGGTAACTGTTCTGCAGTTATTATCATGTATGTAAGAAAATAACTATAGCTGTGATTATCCATGCTCCTCATCTGACTTTTATGCTTGTGTCTATATAGTATGAACACGATAGATAACTAAAATATTTCCAAAAATACTGCAGGAGGCAGGAAACCTTAAGAGCTAAGGGAGTTTGTCTTGTGTGTGTGAAAAAGCAAAATAAGGCACTTGAGTACTGCAAAACACCTTCAAAAAAGAGATACTTCAGATAAGAATGTTTCAGAAGCAGGTAAGACAAGCTTAAGGAAAGTGATAAATTTAAAAATCAGGTTTCCCCTGGAAAACCTTTGAAAGCCATTTTTTAATCTAATTCTGTATTTTGTTCTATTGAGTAAGAAAATGTGAAACAGGAATAACAAGGAATGTCTCCTGTTTCAAAACTATTGATTGCAAATTGATTTCAAGGCACCACAGTATAAATTAATTCCATCAGGCAGAGTAATTTGTCAGCTCTAAAATTAAAGGAATATTTAATATTTATTTTTAGAGTAGTTTAATTAGATGCTTAAATATCTCCTAGAAATAGGAAAGGTGACTGCTGAAAGCAATACAAGTGCCACAGAGCACAGTTCTTATACCACACTTCAAGTTGGAGCAAACAGTCCAGTGCATTCTGTCTCTGCCATGATAAGGGCAATCAAGTGAGAAAATATTTCACAGCAGTCCTTCACTGGGATTAAGGTACAGTTTTGAAATTATAAATATAGTGTAAGGCACTCTGTCCCAAAGCAGTTACAGCCTGGGAAATGAAGATGCATTGCTTATATATCAAAGTATATATAGTAGATGTGCTTTTTGATGACGTGTTTTGCTTCTTTTCCCAAAGTACTCCCCATTTGGGTTATATTCTAACAGGTTTTTTTTGTCACATCATGGCTGTCTTTGAGCACTGAGAAGATTATATGGGGCAGAAGCTGTATGGATCAGTTGAGAAAAGAGATGTGGAAGGAAAGGAGCCAAAGATTGAGAGAAACAGGTGGAAATTTTAGGAACAAAATTGCAGGAAAAATATTCTGATATTTCACTGTTCTCATAGGGCAGATTCTCAGTGCTGGGGATTGAGACTGTGAAAGTCACAAAGCAATACTTTCCTCTAAAGCTGTAGGATAAGTGGATGTCGGTCCCTTTTGGCTGTTGTCAGCAAGATGCTTGTTTATCACTAGAATTTGGTTTTGTGCAGTTGTGAACTGCAGGCAGTGAAGACTGAGTGTCTGTGAGTGAGCTGTGGAACTTCCCATGCGTTACAGCTGCAAGTGCTCTTCACTTCGTCACTAAGCACAGGGTTAACAATGTCTGTTACAACTTTCCTACACACCAATTCTGATCTGTTATGGCATAACTATAAACACAGTAGTATATTTATCATATTCGTGTCCTTCAAGTATACACATTCCTTTTTCTGAATCCTCAGTGTTAGATGCTGTCTTATATTTTAGTCTAAAGGATTTTAACTAATGATTATGAACCAATTTGGTCTGTCCCAACTCAGACATTGTAGCCAGATGAATTATTTTCATTCAGTTGGGTATTTGCAAAGCCCAGAGTGTATTAAGGCAAAGCACTGTGAGTATTCCAGCAGGAGGTGATCATTAGGAAATCACTTATGTACAGTTATGTACTGAAATTAGCGTGAGCTATTTTCACGTAACTTGATAATGTGATCAATTCCATTTTAGGATTTAATCCATGAGCAGCTGAACTCTCCCATCTCTGAAGAATGATCTGGTTTTACATGTCTGAGGGAAGAAACAGATCAAGTCCTTATGACTTCCAGTAATGTTGTGCCAGTTATAAATATTCACTATAACAATTGCTTATTATAAGTTATAATAAATATAAATAGTATTAAAAATATAAGCCAGTTATATTTACAGTAATTTTGTATAAAATCTGTGGCATTTGGAGAACTGCCTCCCTGTTTGAACATCAGAGGGATGACCTTTACTCAGGGTTTTCTCAAGCAGAGGCTCCTGAAAGAGCAGGGATGGCAGCACAGCGTTGGTTCCTTTCCCAGGCACGTAAGGCACACACTGGAAGGAAGCAGGAATTGTAGGGGGTTGGCAGGAGAAGCCTTTTTTAACAGCCTTTCTGACTGTTGTTGTGCCCTGAGCAGCACAAAAGAACATCTGACTTGCAGGGGGCAGGGACAGTGGATGTGTGTGGGAACAGGGACTGAGTGACTGGTTTCCCCGGGTGGAGTGGAGCGTGCTTTCTCTGCAGCGACAACTTGTGCTCGTCCCATGGTTGCTTCGCTTTGAAGCACAGAAAGAAGCCCCGTCCCAGGTGGTTATTTTTTACTGAGGTACAGCCCCAGTGACACACCTGCCTGAGAATTCGGGGTGCTGGGGCTTTAAAGCCTCAGCAGAGCCGCTGGTTTTTGGGAGGGAGTTGTGTGCCCCGGGCTGGCCCAGCCCCAGCTGCAGTGCCTTCCTGCCTGCAGGGCAGCCACAGCCTCTGGAGCAATCAGAGCTGCTCCTGTCCCTGCATCCCACCCCCAGAGCAGGGGGAACAAGGCCAAGGCTGCCTTTGGCAGCAGGTGGCCCTGGTCTCTCCAGGTGTTTGTTGCTGGCCATCCACGGGGTCAGGGTGTTTCTGCTGGAATTCCACATGTCCTTACAGGGCAGGAACAACTCCTCTGTTCTCTTGTGCCACTTCAAGCTTTTTAAGGACTGCTATTTGCCTCTTCTGAAACAAGTCCTATTAAGCCTCCCTGGGCTGTAAAATGGCATGGCAAGGATTGGGAGGTTGGAACATTTGCTGTCATCAGTCCCATCAGAGCCCAGCATTGCTAACAGATGAGCTTTGGTACCACTGCTGAGTCATTCTGGTTTCCACAGCTGACACTTCCTTGCTTTGAGATTGGCCGTGGGTCTAGGCTAAAAGTGGACAGAATTAACTATTATTTTTAGATTAGTAAAGACCAGCTTTAGCTGAGCTTATTAGCCCATCGTTAGTTGTGTTTAAAACAACTGCTTTAAATTTTACTAAACACATTATGTGTGTATGTGTGTTGCTAATTCTGCCATAAAGACATTGCTGAATCCCGGGATTGAGAACTGATTAAGAGCCACTAATGGGCCAGATCTCTGGGTAAGGTATAATGAATTATTCATCCTGTTACCCTAGTGCAATCACAATAATGTCTTGATGCTAATTAGCAGGTGGATGGGCTGACATAAAGTCAGGAGTACCCAGGAGATATTTTATTCAACATGTATTCTGATTCCTTTGATAAATCTCTTTTCTGCTCTTACAGCTTATTTCTTATTCAATAAAAACAAGTCTTATTTTGAGATCTTTTCTTCCTGTTATTTCAATGTTATTTTTTTTTTTATCATATAATTTTTTAGGTTAAACTAGGCTAAGCTGAACCTTTTGACAGCTTTTGGAACAGCTGTCTGCGAAGTTTCACTGTTGCACCTCACTATATTACTTTGTCCATATTGGCTGAGCTGCATATTCCCATTTCTTCTGTTACATCTGAGCTTAATTGTCTTGCAGCAATCAGAGCAGAATTTGTCATATTTTTAATGAACACAGAACACCTGTACGTGCAGTTGTAAAACGTGGCACTTACTGTGGTGACGAATTAGATATTTGTACATATTATTCTTTATTACTTAAGGCAACAGTTTGAAACAGCTAATAGATTTTTTTTTATTATTATTTGGCCATTAGTCATTACTCTGTTTTCTCCCTTTTTCTCTTTTAAGTCAACTCACAGCATTTCATTTTGCTTTACTTAATGTTGGAATGTATCATTGTTCATCAAAGGGATTTATCAGGAGTCAAACATTATCAATTCACCACGTATTTTGCCACTGTTTGTTAAAGATTCATATTTTTTAAATAGGACTGCAGCCTGAAATGTAGCTTAATGCAGATTCTCAGCTCAGCTTGAAAAAAATAAATCAACCCACAAACCAAAGCAATCCCCAGCCCCTATTGCCCACTTGTTTTCTTCTCTGGCAGTTGTTTTCCTTCGTTTTGTGCTGGCCCTGCCAAGTGTTGCTTCTCCTCTCCCTGCAGCAATACCTTTCGGGAGCTCCATGAAGGTGCAGCTGCTGAGTGGGTGGGACCTGTGGATTGTCTGAGGATGCCCAGCCGAGCCTGGGTTTGTGTGAGATGTGCACAGTGAGCTGCTCTGGGGATATCTGCTGATTTAGGGGAGAGTATGAGAGCTGAAGAGTAACTCTGGGGGCCCGATGCTGCCCTTGCTTTCTCCCTCTCTCTCTGGGGTTTGTGTTTCTGCTCTTCAACAGCGTGAGAGATTTTTTTCCTCCCTTTCCTCTCCTCCTCCTCCCCTTTTCCTGTTTCTCTCCCTCGGCCACCACATCCTTCCTAAAGCTGCTTATCTCTGAGATTTTTCTTCTCTCTCTCTCAGTTCTCACTCTTCTGTGTGTGATTAAGCACCTGGAACATTTCCAGCCTGATGACTGCAGGGTTTTGCAATGAAACCCCTTGGAGATGTACTGAGTGGGCTGCTCTGAAGGAGTCAGACTTTATGAGCCCTAATGCCTGCCTTTGTAGAGATTTGCAAAGTGCTTGGCATATTAAATGCATTGTTGCTCTCTGAGTAACAGCAACAATGTGCAGGAGGTCTCGTAGTACAGAAATGTTTTCTTGTGACAAAGTCCTTCAAATAGAAGACTGCTCTTTTCCTTTGTGCTGAGCTGTTCACTTGGAGGTCACTGCTCCAGTGACTCCTGAGATCCTGTTTTTTGTGGGTCAGCCTGACACCAGCGTGGCATTTACAGCCATGCTTAAATCAGACAGCTTTCTAAACCTCACATTATTTGAAGTTTGGGTCTGACCAGCTGAGGTTCATCTTCTCTTCAGTGTAAAACTGAATCACTTTTGGTTGAAGAAGTCACAGCCACAACGTCCCGTTTCTGAATTCAGCGATACACTCACAATCACTACACCTGGTGCTACGTTAACTCCTGAAATGAGTAGTGGAGAGCAATTATTGTGCTAATAAGGCTTGGCTTAAGAGAGACGATGTGAAGATGCCTTGCTGGATAGGAGAGTGCTGTGTGATAGACTTGGAAGCCTCCTGCAGAACACGGCCCCAGGCTTTCAGCCTGCAGGCTGAGCTCAGGGGGCACTGCTTTCTGTGCCTTTGTCCTGCACTCGGGGCTGTGCACGGGGATAAAGCACTGGGTATCAGGAACTCCAGCACTTCCTTGCCACGAAGCTTTCTCCCAGGGGTTTTATAGCCACTGAACATAAAGCTGGTGGTAACATTGTCTGCTGGCTGAGACTGTCCAGAATGAAAACAGGATTGAATGCAGAAAGGGTATTTATCTTCAGCAAACTCAAACATTTGAGAGTACAATAGAATTGGAAGGAGATGTAGAAAATTTAAAAGGGACTCTCTTCCATCTTGATGAGGTGCTGAAGGAGGTTTCAGTCAAAGGAAAACCCATTTTCATTTGTCAGCTGGCCAGGTTATTGTTATCATGTCTTCAAATACAAAGAACAGAAGGAAAAGGGCAAATCTTCTCAAGCCCTGTAGGGCATGGCAGTGACACCTGGTTCTTGGCATTGCTGTGACACCCCTGGGTGATCAGTCAGAGAAGGGAAGTATGTTAGGAAATGTACCTTGTATTAGAAAAAGTACCCGTATAATCTATATAGAGTGATTTCCCTTGGTGTCTCTCTGGAGATTTCTGGCAGTTTCTCCTGGATTGTCCAAAGCCCCTCCACTAAATCAGCGTTTGAGCCACGCCCAAACTTCCTGTCACCATGCTGTGCTTCAGCAACTCTGACCTAAACAACATATTAGAGATAATAGAATTAAGGGTTTTTTTCTGTCCAGTAGTAGTTTAAATTACTCCAAATTTTTCTTTTTCCATCTATCCACCCATTCCTTTCCCTTCCATCTATTCTTCTCATAAAGCTCATATTTTTACCTCCATTATCTTTCATCCTGCTCTTCCCTGAGCCCTCTTTTGTCCTTTCTGACCTATCTTCCCACTTAAAATACTTTCTTCCTGGCCTCATGGAGCATTGCCATGGTGACCACATGACGTCACTGCACTGGGAACAGTTGCCTAGGAGACCATATGATGTCATTGCACTGGAGACAGTTGCCATGGTTACTGAGTTGGCCGAGGTAACTGGGAAAAAGGGTTTGTCATCTGACCAGTGCCAGGAAATGTTCCCATTAATGGCAAGAAAGAAGAGACCTTTATTTATGTTTGTGTTTTTACGTTGCAGGGCTGCCTGTGGCTCAAAGACCCCACTGGTTTTTCTGGGACAGTGTGCTGTGGCTGGGCTTTTCCCTCTGGGCTGTGGGATCTTGCTCACCTGCTGTTTGATCTGCCCTCTTTGGTTTTTGAGGTAAATAGCCCAGCCCAGTATTTATCCCAGCTGATGTACAGTAGCAGGGAATGTCATAGCTGAGCTTGTTTCATCTGCACCAGGCTCTGTGTGGGTCTGTAATTTGTTTTCCACTCCTTTCCTGCCTTTCCCAATTTCTGTTTCATCATTGCTGACACGTACCTGTCTTGTTTGAACAATTCCAGGAGTTCCCAGAAATGTCCTAAGTGAAAGGTGAAGCAGAGGTTAAATACAAAGTAGGAGGCAGCCATTAAAGACAAGTAAGGTACACAAGAACGAGTTTAGTGAGTGTGTACAGCAACATGTAAACCGTGTGATTGGTGTGAGGATGTGGGAATGTAAACAGTGGTTAGCACTGTGTGTGATGGGCAGATCTGTAGCTCTGATAGATTTTCTGTGTTTATATACCATACATATAATTGCTTTACGGATAAATAAATAAGCTTTTATGGAAATGGCTTTTCCAGACTTCTGCAATTTGAGTGAATTACATGTCTAAGGCATATTAGTCAAATTATGTGTGTGACTGTCTCCACATATCAAATAAAGGCTGCGCTCTCAGTACGCTGCAGATGCTCTGGAGTTCACAAGAAACTAGTTACAAACTTCCCACTGAAGTTCATGAAATGAACCCTTCTCTGCTCCCTCTGAGTCCAGGCATCCTCAAGCTGAAAATCAAAATCCAGAATAAAACTCGTGCAGTTCCTGTGGATGCAGGCAGAGAAACTACACAGAGTGCTGGTGGCAGGCCAGGTGACTGAGGAGTTTTGGAGTGCCTGAACTACTGATTGAAATCCAGGGCTCCTGGAATGTTGGGAAAAGGCTGGAATGGGAGTGGCATCTCAGTTTTGGCAGAACTAGGAGAAAAATCTGTAAGAGAACGTAACTCCATTGGGCAGGGAACAGCATTTCCACTTAGGTATGGGGGGAAACAAAGGGTCAGGGGTTGGGAGGTTTGATGTTTGAAGTCATAAAATCCTTTTATTAGAATTTTACTTTGGTTTCCCCTCCTCATGCTTTACAAATACTATTTGATTGGCTACTTATTTAGTGTACTGCACAAAGCAATCTCAGCCCCTGTGCCACAGGAACTGTAAAATAACGTTGTCCTTCATGTCTGAAGTCATTTAATTGCCTTCTGATCAGATGGCAAGGAACAAAATAGCTCATGGAGGTGGAAAGCAGCAGCCAGTGAGTGTTGGGAGCTCCCAGGAGTCAGGTGAGACCTGTCAGTGATCTGTGTTTCAGCCCTGTGTGTGAATTCTTAAATTCTAGTGTGGTAGCAGTGTTTAGTTAATCAACATGCAGTGGAGGGCTTTGCAAATCAGGCTGTTCTGGCCATGGTGACTTGCATCACTGTAAAATATGTGTCAGTAGCCATGGCCTTTCCTGGCCTTTAATGGACTGGAACAGCCTTGGAGTTACTAGGCTGGGATACTGCTGAGTCCATAATTGAAGGGATATCTGATCCTACTATTAATGGCCACTTTTGCTGCTTTAACTGAACTTCAGAGTGACCCCCGAACTTGGGTTTGTTGTATTTCAGCACTATACCTGGAACTTGAGGTTATTGCATTTAAGTAAATTTTAAACATTTGCATTTGGATCACATTTATTGGTAAAATATTAGAAAGAAAGCAAGAAGCTGGGCTGTGTTTGTTTAACTGTCAGGAAGATGTGGGAAAAGGTTGATAGAGCTGATGGGGTTTTGGTAAATTTTACTTGAAATTCCCGTGTTCATGATTCGTATTTGAGGCAGCTTTCCCTGCCTCTGGTCTTTCACCCACATCAGGTTTCTGTAGATACTTAAATAACAATTATATGCGATGCCAGGGCAATACTGGAGATCTCACACTGGTCCAGGATTGTAGACTTGTTGTCCAGCAGTGCCAGCCCCTTGGGGTCTGTGCATGGAGAAGTTCTGGGAGCAGCAGGGGAGGCAGTTCCCGTGCTGGGAGCTCAGCTTTTGCTGACTGGTGCTTCCACCTGCTGGAGAACTCTGTTCACACAGCGTTCAGCCTTTCCTGTACTGGGAGAGACAAAACCCTGTTAATTAACCCCCAAAGATTTAGTGAGCAGTAATTACTCTGACAGAAACAATTCCTCTGGGATATTAGGTAGCTAACACAAAATGCTTTCATGTGCTCTGTAGCTTCACATTTGAAAGATGTAACTCTCTGCCTACCTGGAATCAATACTCTTATGTTTTATTCTAAAATATAGGATCTCACAGAGTAGTAATATAAATTAAAGTACAGATTCTACAAACACCTTCCTGGTGGGCTGTTTTGTGACCCGGCACTGACACCAGTGCTCTCAGGAAGAGGCTGCAGAGGCTGGAGAACTTGGTGGTCAAACAGGATGGGGGCAGCTATCCATTGGCACAGGGTGTGTTTTAGTACTGGAAAGGTCACTCAGGATTCCTGACACTGCCATGGTCCATCAGGATCTGTGCTCCTGGAGCGGATTTCTGAATTCTGAAATTCACTTGTTTGCAGTAAAGTTGAGAATTTTGGAACAAACTTGTGTGCAGAGACATGTACCCTCTCTTTAGTGAGTGATTGTCTCATCTTTCCTGCAAATCCAATGACTTATTGAAAGGACACCATAAAATGGTTGCTCTATCCTTGTACTATTTTTTATTCCTATTAGGTTTTGTGGGAAAAGAATACAAATGAAAGAACCCCACCCAAACCATAAAATTTACAGAAAATAAATAGGGTTTGTTCTGTGCTTTTGTTATTTATGACAGTGTTGTTAAAAGTAATAATATCAGAGCACCTTTGGACTTGATATAGTGGCATTACAAATAAAACATGCTTATAACATATACATTTCAAATTTAAATATAAAGTAAATTATGAGGTATATATAAAAGTTATAAGCTTATGTGTAAGACTAGATGTACTGAAAGAATAATTTTAGAGGAGTTCATATGAACTATGTGGATTTTTTTGTATAGTATAATGCTATATGAAGACAACATAATGAGCCATATTTATTTATTTAAATACACGAATTCAATAAATAACAAAAAGGACATAAAATCAGAACACCTGGCCCTGCCCACATGCAAAATCACTGCAGTCCTGTGGCCTTTGGGATCATTATTTCACTGTGATAAGTGTCTTCTGTTGTGCACGTGATAGCCCGACATGGCCTTCAAAACCAACCCCTGGGGCACATCAGCTCCAGTGCCTGGAAATCCCCTGGGCTCAGCAGGGCAGGTGTTGGACTTCACTGGGCAGGACCCACCCTAAGTGCCCTTTGGTTTAAGGGAGCTGGAGTCCAAACACCAACAGGGATGGATTTTAGGGGCTTAATGTTTTTAAAGTGGTGAGAGTGGTAGGAAATACAGACTTCAGATTTGCATTTGTTTTTCTGCTGCCAAGGAAAAATAGTTCAGGGTGTCTTCCACTGATGACACTTCGTGTTTTGTTGGTAAATTGAACCCCTGTGTGGGTGATTATGTGCTTCTCTGAAAATAAACAGCTCAATACCTCTAGGCAGCACATACTGTGCTCTGGGTGTTGAGAATGTGGGAAAGGAATCTGGGAATGGGAGAAACACTGCAGCCTATGTCCAAAATCCATAACTAGTGTGTACCTCAGCAGCTATCTTCAGGTAGGATTAATTGAGCTGGATGTGCAGTTTGAGAAGTCACGTAGAGCCCAGAGGGAAAACCTTGGGCAGTTATTGCTGTCCTTGTGTTGTCACTTCATTGGCAGGAGCAGCAAGATCTGAGGCTGCAATTTAATAACAAGGATTTTCTTGAAGTTTAAAAACCCCAGGCTGTCAGTCCATCGTGTTATGCAGGCAAAGAAAGGCAGAAGTGGTGCCTTTCCCAGGATGCCCCTGCAGGAGCACATTCCAGTGCTGATGTGGGTGCTTTCATCCCCAGAGTGGTTTGGCCCTCAGTATCTTTATGGCTCATGCCCTCAGCAGGCTGCAACCCACACCTGCACATCGTCCTGCACCAGGGGCTTTAATTGCTTTTTACTGCCTTTGAACTGAGGTGAAGCTACTTACTGCCCTTGTTAATGCACCTGCTCTTGCTGCTTCAAAATGTTTTCTCAGAAAGTTATTAATAATGTAATATTTAGCCAACTGACAATTTTTAATTTTCATTAGGAGTCTACTTGAAGTGGCCTTAATTGCCTCTTGTGTGGTGTAACTTTGGACAGAGCCAAATCCCAGGGAAATGATGTTTTCTTACATCCTTCACTTAGGATTGTAAACACAGAGGTGTTAGGGTGTTGTGTTGATAAATATAATTCAAATCATAAATTGGCATAAAATTTCAGAACCAGTTTCCCAGTAGGTGAAGAGAATGAATACAAAATTGTTGCACTGCAGTTGTCTGTGATCAGATTCACAAGAACCAGTGGCACATTTTTCACTGGATAAAGCAATAGGCTAAGAATGTTTTCCCCTGAAAAACATACTTGTACCTCGTTAAGCACAGTAATGCTCCCTAAATTTGGAGATAAGGCCGTTTATTTTAAAGGAAGAAAAGTGTCTGTGTGTGTACAGGAGGAGGGAAGGGTGGGTATTGATTTGAGCAGCTGCGTCACGGCAGTCAGTTTGCTCTGGAGTTCCTGGAGAATGGCATTGCAGCTGGTGGTTGGTGAGTGCCCCACACCCGGTGTCACTGGAGGGGCAGAGCTGTTCTGTTGGGAAGCAGAAAGCTGCTGTGCCTTGGGTGCTTTGGGAAACTGGGAATAATGATTTATTCCCAATGGCTGAATGATGCAGTGATGGCAACACTCACTGGTGAGACTGGGGCTGGTGTCCCAGTTTACAAGCTTTAGGGAAGTTGCCTCCACACTTCTGTGGTCATAGGATATCCTGAGCTGGAAAGGACCCACAAGGATCATCAAGTCCAACTGCAGGCCCTGCACAGGCACCCTGAAAATCCCAGCGTGTGCCTCAGAGTGTTTTCCGAACATTCCTTGAGCTCTGGCAGGTTGGTGCAGGCTGGTGATGCTCTGTTGTACAGTGGTGGTTTTCAGTATCATTCCTTTGCATCTGGTGAAGTAGCAAACAGGGGCATTTCATTCTGTCTTGATGTTCAGTGATGCTTGGCTTGGTGCAGTAGAAGTCAGGGCGTCCTAATTGCACTGACTGAGCCTGATGTGATGAGAGGAGAGGGAACAAAGGAGGGTTCTCTGCTTACACAAGCCTGCCTGATGTCTGAGTTTTGCTGTCTTCTTTTCTTCCCTGTGCCACCTGTAGTGGTTCAGTGCGCACCTTATCTCTTAATATCAGTTCTATTCAATCTGATTTGTAGACATGTCTCTCGTCCTAATTGTTCCATTGTATGCTTTGGTGCTACTTCCAGCTTCTTTCTTCCTCTCTGTCAATTAGGTCTTATTTCCATGTGTTTAATAATCCTTTCATTGTGTCAGTTGGTTCAGATGGAACAATGGAGCACTCCTTTTCTAGGCTTGGAATTGTTTCTTTCTGAAGTTTCCGATTGCTTTAGATAAACAAACCAAACAGGTGAAGGCTGATAACAATGGGAAGAGGTGAGTTTCTCTTTCTGGAACATAAATTAAAACCCTAAAGACAAAATGTGGAGGGGAAAGAAAGGACCTCTGTGGTATCTCCTCTGAGGAACATTTCAGGACTGTCAGTGAGTTGTGTTCAGCAGCACCCAGAGAGCCTCTGCAGTTTTACAGCACGAAAAACAACTTCATTTTTATTTTCTCATGCCTCTCCAGGTGGTGCCAGTGGATGTCTTTAGAACTGCATTGGGGTTTCTCTGCTCATGTAGGTTTTGGAGCCCTGGAAGTTCCATCTGCTTGCTTTGCACAGAAGCTCTAGAGGCAGCACTGGTAGGATAAGCCTGACTGTCACATCACTCATGAGCACCCTTCTGTTCCTGTCCTGCCCCTGACTCATGGGGGGACTCAGAAGCCCAGGAGTCTGTCTAAGCTGGCTGTTAAGTCAGGCTTAACTTCCCCTTAGATAGCGGGGTCTGGTTATTGTGTGTGTGGGGCTGGCAGGGAAGATGCAGAATGCAGAAGCTACTTCTAACTTTGCAGAGCTCTCTTTCCTAATATTTTTGGTCCTGATGCCAATGGATGTCAGTCTCCCTTAACTCTGAGCACTGCATGGGTTACTGTCAGTACATGTTTTAAGATGCTTACGGATCATGGGGTTGTACTCTTCATTACTTGCATCAGTGACAGTGTAAGAAAATAAACAAGTTAATTACCTGGCACTTTGTGTTAGAGGTTCAGTGTTCCGCCTGCTTTTGCCTGTTGCTGTTTTTACAGTAGTAGGAAGATTGGAGCCAACCAAGATTTATATGGTGTTAATTATGTTTCTTGTTTCTATGAACATGATAAGCAAAAAAAAAAAAAAAAAGCCTTTTCAGCATCATTTCCCACCTTCAGTCCCTGCTGATGACCAGTGTTGGCACAAGGTTCGTTTGCTGGTTTATTTGTCTTTATAACCACAAATTTAGTTTTCTGGGGAGGTGCACAGTTCTTTCATGCTTCTTTCTTTCCAAATGCATGCCTTGTTCCACAGAGTATTCAAATATCCTTTTGGTAAAAACCCTTAATTTGGTGTGGGTGAACAAACAGTGATTGTGTGGAAACCCAAACTTGGTGTGAACATCTTTGAGTAAGGTGAACTCCTTGTACAATGAGGCTTTTCTGGAATCTACAACACAATCAGAAGGCACTGGATTGTGTATGATAACAAAGTGGAATTCTCTGCCTTTCATTCAAGATGAAAGTCTAGGAATACATGGGGTCACTGCCCAATTAGTGATTTGTCTATCAGTATTTTCCAAACAGCACAAACAATGAGTTTCTGGTCAGTGTCTGTTCAAGAGGTAAAATCCACAACCTCTTGTGACCAACAGCCTTCATCTCCCGTCAGTAAAACCTTCTCAGGCTTGTGCCCAGAGCTGTGATATTTGTTGTGAACCAGAATGTTCGAGGCACCTCAGTGGCACCATCATGACCTGTGCTGACTTCGGTCATAGGAGTCGCCTGGGCTTATTCAGCAGAAATCTGGTTTTTTCATCAGTATAGCCTGTGTAGTTTAAGATTTCTGTGGATGTGGGACACCCTCTTGTGATCTTGAGAAGGTTTCCCATGGCATATTGAGGTTTTTAAAAAGACTGCAGCCTGTTTCCTGTAACAAGCTGTTCTGTAGGAAAATATGAAATAAAATAAGCGGCTTGTTTTTTCTCCAGGAGTTCTTCAGGATAAGCCACAGTGCAGCCTTACTGGACAAATTCAATTTCTGGAATATCCTCTTGCTTTTTTTTCATTGTAGAATATATAAGTGGATAACCAGGGAGTTAATGAAATTTACTGATGTAAAATAAGTGAGGATGGTCTTTGTATGAATCAAGACTGAACCTTGCAGATACTGAAACCAGGAGACTGCAGTTGGAGCAATTTTATAAAGACTAGGGAAGGCTCTTGCTCTTCTGCCAACGTGGCCCTTGCTCTGTCAAAGGGTAGATCTGCTCTCCTGAATTCATAATGTTTCAGAAACCTTATCAGCCAGGATCTCTGGCCTGGTCCTGTGCACAGCTCATGTGGAAACCTTATTAAAAAGCACATGATGTGTTTGTTGCCAAGGAAACATAAGCCATTAAGCCCTAGGAACGTAATTCATAAAAACCAAATTTTAGCTATTAACATCTACTTTCTCCATTAGTGCCATGAACCCTCCATGAAATAGCCTTGCAGTTTCCAGCTAATGGAAATGACATAACTGGGGAATGAGAATGGGAAACGAGGGATTGCAGTTCACTGAGCTCTCGGTGTGGCAGAGTAATGGGAATGCAGGACTGGCTTTGTTTTCTTCTCTTGTGTTGATCATCCACTGAGCACCTGTTTATCCTCCTCCTGTTACTGTATGTAATGAATCACATTAAAGGCGAGCCTTTGCCAAGCAGAGAAAGATCAGGCCTTCATTTTCCAACAGGTCTGTTTGGAATATGAAAATAAAAATTAGGAGCGGGAAAAGGAAATGGTGAAGTATTTTCTGCTGGCTTCAGTTTTAATATCTTAGCAATTTTAAATTTCACTTCTCTGGATTTTCTGTTGTGCACAGTCTGTTACAATTAGCTAACTCACAGTGAGCTGAGCACAAAATGTGGTCATATTTGGCTTTTTTTTTTTTTTTTTTTTTTTTGGTTTTTTTTTTTTGTTTAGATCAATCTCAACTTGTTCTTAAAATCTAGAAGCTGTTTTTTTCTTCTTCTTCATCCTTCTCTTTTTTTAGGAATTACTTTCATTTACTTTTTCTTTACTTTTTTTCATACTAATGGATTCATTGCTTTTTTTCATACTAATGTTGCAAAGCACCTGAAAACTTCTTGTGAAGAATCCACTGCAGCTACAGGGACACTCTTTGCCAAAATTTCACCGTGTTTGTGTTCTTGGGACTATTTCTAGCAAAAAAAAAAAAAAAAAAGAGAGGAGAGAAGTGAATGGGGCTCAGTTTTTTGGGGGGTCTGAACTGTTAGCTGACACTCCGGTGCTGTCCAGGGTCACAGACAGTCAGGTCAGGCTGACCTGAGTTATTGTTGGTACCTTGCAGTCAGCCGTGTTCAGCTTTGGGATCAGGGAGGCAAAGGGAAGTCAGGGTCGTTCCTGCCCTTTATTCCCATCCATTCTGTTGATTTTGAACCATGCTGTCTGTGTTAAAGAGGACAGTTAACATCGCTGTCTGAAAGAAGTGCTGAATTTACCGTGGTGGGGTGAGGCTAATGAAATCCTGGGACGTGGAGCCTCAGGCTCCAAGTCATCCATGACAGTTTAGTGCCATAAAGCAGTCACAGTCACTTGGTGAAGTCCATTGCCAGCTCTGCTCAGACTTTATTCAGGCACCTCTGCCCTGCAGCTCCTGAGAGGTCTGTGCAGGAACCAAAGACGGAGCGATTAGGAGCTCCCAGACTTTGCCCCCACAGCCCTAATGTGCTTTAAGCTCACATGCAGTTTCTGTTCTGATTAGTGTGGCACTGAGGTGCACTCTGCTTTCTCCAGGGTTTTATGGGACTTTGCCTGATAACAACCTCAAGGATTTGGCAGTGAGTGATTAGTAAAAAATGAATATATGACACTATTGATTTTTTTAGTGGTGTAATCGCGAGAACATGCGTCAAAACTCTTGATTTGTGAGCTGTGACAGCACACCTGAATGCAGAGAGGGGCTTGTCAGACAGCCTGTGCACCAAGGTGGACTTTGAAGAAAAGGAAATGTGTCAGAGATCTCCAGATAACATAATTTAGTTTGAAATGGGCCTCCAGAGACCATGAAGGGCAGGGCTGCCTTCAAAGTTAGATCAGATTGCTCAGGGCCTTGTCCAATGAGATTTTGGAAACCTCCAAGAACAGAGATTTCTGATTTCTAGGCAACCTATTTCAGGGCTTAAGCACTGACACTGAGTTTTGTCCCTTGTATATCCACTCCCACTTTCTCCTGCCACAATCTGTGCCATTGCTTCTTGCCCTTGCACCGTCACCTCTGAGAACAGTGGCTCTGTCCTCCAGGTAACTGCCCTGTAGGTATGTGATGATGACAGTTGGTTTCTTCTCCCAAACCTTCTCTTCCTGAGGCTAAACCCACCCAGTCCCTCAGCCTCTCCTCACATGCCACACAGTGCAGCACTTCACTGTGCTCTCTCCACTTACCAGTGTCCCTTTGGTGATGAAAGGCTCCGAGTGGGACACAGTGTCCCAGGTGCTGCCTCACAAGGATGAGCTTCCCTGGCTGCTGCCTGTGCTCTGCTGCTGCAGCCCTGGGTGCCCCCAGCCCTCACAGAGACGCTGCCGTTGCAGTACTTGTGCTGTTAGTGTACGAAAGGATGTCCTCAAATCACTTGTGGCCTGATATCCGTGTGTTTTCCTCTGTGAAGTGAGAAATCAGGACAATTGTATAATGTGGAAGTTTGTGGAGAAATTTATTCTTTGTGAGCTTTTTCCAGGTTCAGTGTCAGGGAGAACACTGGGCTACCATGAGGACACTTGTGCTTCTGCCTGGCTCCTGTCCCATTTTTGGTCTCCCATTCAAACACTGCATGCCAGGCTGTAGCAAAAAGCAGCCTGAAGTGCCTAAGATCTGTTCTCCAGGCCACTCTTTCCCTTTGGGAGCTGGCAGCAGGGCTGCAGGCAGGCTGCCTTTGCTCAGCATACACCTTGCTGCTCCCCACAGAACACATCTAGGAGAGAGAAAGGGGCAGTGGAACAGATGGAAAGGGATGGGTGCTCCCTCCCTTGCCCCTAAGGGTGGGATGCTGCACACTGTCAGACCTTTGTCAGATGCTGACAAGTCATGCAAATCAAGCCTGAAGGGCTTTAACTTGTCAATCTAAACAGCGTCATGGTCCAAAGTACAGGATTGTTCTGCAAATGCACTGAAACTACCAGTTTGTGGGTTGGGTTTTTGGATTCCAGGATTTTGGAATGGGAGAGACAACATTTCTGTTACTGGTGGGGACCCCAATGCTTATTTGGCAAAGCAGGAACCAGCATGGAGCAGGCACTGAGCAGTGAGAAGGGCACCCATGAAACCTGGGCCTGCCACTGCTCTATTTTTGAGCAGTTTGGGTTAAACCTGCCACAGCAATCTGGGAGGTGACACCAGCCATGTGGAAGTTCCTTGGCCCGTTGTTATGGATGCACAGGCATTAGTGGCAGGTTCCTCTGTGCAGCTGTAGGGACTTGGCTTCACTGTTGTCACCTCTGACAATGAAGGTTGTCCCTTCCTGTCCCCAGAATGTTGAACAAGTATGTCCTGGTGGATGTTATTTAACAGTGCTTTGCCCATCGGTCACCTCGGTTCTGACGTGGTCTGAGGCCCCGTGTTGGATTCACTGAAGCATCTGATCATGAGGAAAAGTCTCACATGCTAAAATGAGTCTCCTTTCTTTTACTGCCAATTGTCTGGACTCTTTAAGGAATCATTAACAAGTAGTAAAATAATAGCCACCATAAATCAGTTTGGTGTCCTGTGATTGTACAAGAGTGATTACTATTGAACTGCCCCTTGTGATCTCCTTGGAGAAAGTACAATTTAAATACTGTTTCAGTCAAGTAAGGTCATTTCTAATGAATGAACATGTAAAAATAGCTTTTCATGTGTTTCCTAGTTTAGAGACTCAGCTTTCTTATAGAAAGTCCTATCACTGATGCAGAGGAAATCTCTTAGGATTTCTCAAAGTGGCAATATAGTGTAAAAATGAATGTTTCGGGATGTGGAAAGAATTCCAACAAGTTACAAATCCACAATTTTCCAGCAAACACCCAGTGCTATTTCTCTGACAACTGAAATTGCGTACACCTAATTGGTGTAGTCATCAATTTTTAAAAAAATAAATGTGTGGTTTGCTTGGTCTCCAAAGTAATCAGATCAAATTTTATCTGTGAGCACAAATGGAAGCTCAGACTCTTAACTGTCCCTCTGGGCTACACCTGGAGTGTTTTGGAATGTCAGTCTCCCATTCTACCTGTGATCTTTGCATGATCTTCCCAAAACATTTACATTTCTTTTGCATGAACTTAAAGGAGGATCACCCACATTTAAGGAGTTAGAAGAGATTTTTGCTATTCCAGGACTAATCTCTGAGAGGAGGTTGTAAACTTGTATTGCAGTGTTATGTATTCCCTCTGTCTGGATAGATGGAAGCTGCATTCTTGCCTGGAGCAACTCCAGTGCTCACCCTGATCCACACAGCTCAGTCTTACAGCCCTCAACACGGTTTCCACTAAGGAACGTCCTGATGGTGTGAAACTTCTTAACTGATGCTGAAAAATGTTCCAAATTTTACACACCCTTCTTAAACACAGTTTACTGCCCTGTGCAACTGCAGCTGAATCACAGCAGTCCCACACCTGCAGGATTGTGAAAGTCCAGGCAGTGCAAAGCTCAGCCTTCTCTCCGTGCTCAGGGACAGAGAACCTGTCATCAGTGTTTGTCTCCTTGCCCAGTTCCCACCCCCTTCACCTGCACAGTCTGTAGTATCTGCCAGGCTGCCCAAAGCCTTGTTCCATGTTCCTTGTTCCTGATAGATGAGCACACGTGGGTTTTGCATACTGTTGTGTAAGTGTGTGTGGGAAAAGCATAGGAATTACTCCTGCAGGTGTAAGTCGAGTAAGTGTATCTGCTGAACAAGCTGGACGTAGTTCTGACCCGTTCCTTGCATCCAGGACAGACCCTGCTGGGCCCTGAGCTTCCTGGCAGTTAAACAGCCTGTCAGAAGCTCTCCCATCCCACAGGAGCTTTTCCTTTTAGCAGTACTGCTTGAAAAATAGGTGGAGTTGATACGTCCTGCTCCTAAAAGCACCATTAGGCTCTTATTGATTTCCACCCCTAATTGCTAATAGTGTCCTTCTCTGCCTCTAAAGAAGAAAACTGGGGATTTGAATCCCCGTGGAATCACGATGGCAACTTTCATGAGGGTTTTTTTTTTTGGAGGGGGTAGGGAGGGAGAGAAAAGCATTCCAGGTTTCTCTCCCCTTCTTTCAGTACTGGTATCGTTATCCTGTACGTGGATGGGTCAGTGTTTCACTTAACCCTCTTGAGCTGAATAATTTGTTATATGAATGTAAATGTGTGTTCTGGATTGCAGCTACACATTGTAGTGTGGATTGGATGAATGAAAAATACTCCTCTAATGACTGGTTTTGGTAGAAATGATAATTTTGTATCAAATCTTGGAGCAGGAGCCTGACACCACTGAAGAGAAAGAAAGAGGGCTGTTTTTAGTTGCTTTGTGCTAGTCCTGGGATGGCAGGAATGCACAAAACAGCTCCAGGAGGTTTTCTTCCTGAAGAACATTTCTTCTGAGGGAGAGGGTCCGTAACTGAGTACCGCTCTCATCCTCTGTATTCCCTAGTTCTGTAGCGGTTTGGGGAATACCTGCTCTTCCAGTTAGTCGGGCTTCCTGGGGGTTTGGAGTTGGCAGATAACAGGAAAGATGCAGCTTTTGAAGCCAGCGTATTCCTGAATATTTTCCCTCTTGCGCATTCTTAGGCAGCAATCACCCTCTGTGCCCCTGTAGGAAGGACGGGCAGGTGGTGATAACTCCGGGAATGCTGATGGCTCCTTGCCTGCTCCTCTGCTTTAGGCACCGCTTCAAATGAAAAGCGCCCCCAGCACAGTCTGAAACGTGACCTCTGAAACATCAGCAGCCCGTGGACAGGGGGGATTTAGCAGGGCCAGAACTGGGAGAGCTGATTTGTTTTAACAAGAGCCGTAGACATTGGCAAGAGTTTCCTTCCTGTAAAGAGACTTATGTTTAATTATCACTTTGTCTGTATCGTTTAGCTCTTACATCAGGACGTGAGGAAACAGAGCTCACAGCACCTGTAAGGAACGAGCGGCGGTTTTTGATGTGCTGCTGTGCTCAAAATGTGAGTGACCGGCTTGTGCCTCAGCCCCAGCCCCGGAAACACCCACACCCTTCCACTGTCATCCCTCCCCTTGGCCCGATGTTCCGACGCCCCTGGGGAAACCTCCGGAAACGCAGCGCCTGCACTGGTAAACAAGTGTCCCACAGGCTGAAACTACGCACATCTAATGGATAAAACTATTCATCTCGGGGGGCTGTGAATTATAAATCCTTCTGGATATGTGCAGCTTCCTACACACGAACAAAATCTATCCAAAGACTGCACCACACTGATTTTGGGGGAGAGACCTCTGCACAAATGTATCTGTTCATTACCCATGTTGTTTGGTTTCAGAAAATATAAGTATGGTTTTTACACTCTTCATGTTCATTATTTCCACTCCTGTCATTATTTTTCCAACTGTAGCTCGTGTATGATCTTTTTTGTTGTTGGTTGGGGTTTTGTGTCTGTTAGCTTTTCCTTCCCCCAGGTAGGGATGTGCAGGCAATTCTTTTCCCTTTTATCTGACCAGAGATTCCTGTGTCTCACTATTCCCTGTTTCTGACCAATTTATTGCTCCAATAGCAAAGAGTGTTTGTGCCAAGTGTGAAAACAATCTCTTTCAGCCCAGGTTCCTTAAAGAATATTTTCCCTGGGTTCTCTTCAACATTGTTTTCTGTTTTCTGCCATTTTCAAGAAGCTTCAAATTGTGTTTTGTACAGTATTATTCGGATTTTGTCCTCATTTAATTTTCCAGCCAAACACTGGACAAACAATAGGCTTAACTGAAGAGCCCTTGGGACCCTGTAGAGCAAATTGGACATTTTTATTAGGCTATTATATCAGTAGATTATGATCTTTTCCCTCCTCCACTTAGATTTCTTTAATCAAATTAACATAGAACATGAGCAACTGAGGTGTTCACTGGGTCACCTGAAAAACTGGAGAATTATTTCACGAGTGGCAAAAATATTTGGGAGAGTTGTGATGATGTTTATGCAGCCCCTCTGGATAATTCCTGCCATTATTTAGTTGTAACTGTCTAGCAGAAGTGGCAGATCAGCATCCATCAGTATCCATCTCTAAAAGATGCTTTTGTGGACACATTGTTTTAGGGGAAAGGTAGGAAGCTCCCAAGAGGGATTAGCAAGGCTCTAATATATACAAAGTATGATGGATTAGATCATGAGGATAAAAAATAATGTGGGTTACTTAGGCTATTATTTATGAGATAATAATCACAGTTCTGTTTTAATGAGAATGCTACTCAATAAGAAGGTGCTTGTGGGGAACAATCTGCCCCACTGTCAGGTGACTAAACCTGGTGACAGTCTGCACTGGTTCTGGGGAGAAATTTATAATCTGCTATTCAACTTTTATAGTGCCAGTGGAAATTCAAACCCATCTCTTGCCATTAGTCCTCCCCTATTAATCTCCTGAATTATAAGAATTAATCAAACACTAATAAACCAAAAATAAATTAGATTATTTGCCGTCCCATATGAAGAACACAGTCCTGAGACTGCTGGTTTTATAACACTGGCAATGCTGAGATACTGCAGGGCTGAGTGTTTTTAGTGATCACACAGAGATAATTTAATCACTTGCTGAAGAAGTGAATGAATTTCCTCACTTCACTTCTGTTGGTCTATCAGCATGTAGACCTTTTTTTTAATCTCCTCTGATATTTCTCCTCTGTAGAGATACTAATCAGAAAATTACTCCTGAAAGTGTTCATTTTTGTTATCTCTTTAGTCTCTTGAGAAATACGTGGTTTTGTTCATGTTTCTTAATCTGATCCTCTTAGTGAATCAGAATGGAGTGACCTTGCTTTCTCTCTGATAACATTTTAGGAAGGCACCTGTTTTCCTGCTGAATTTTTTTCTTCTACCTACATCATACCTACTGGACTTTGGTTCTTTTTTCCTTTCAGTAGTTCCTCTTCAGTTGATTCCACGTTTTAGTTTTCCACATTTTTGTCCTCCTTCTGTGACTAATTCTTCTAATTAGGCCCAAGTTTTGCTCACTTAATCATGATTGCAGAAAGAGAAAAAGGGACTTGTGGCATCAAACAAAAGGTGTTAACAATCCTCTTGTCTCCTAACTGCCACCTTCTAATATTAGAACCATTTGAGGAAAACTGTGCTGAGAGCCTTTGAATTTATATTTTGTCCACTTGCACATATGAGCTCTTTTCCAAGTTCATATCACATGGCTAAGAAACCATGAAAGGAGGGCAGAGAATTTACTAACACAGTATATGGCCTTCTGCGAGAAAAATAACTGCAGATTTCTGTCTGGTTTTGGCCTTTATTAATTTTACAAAGGATACTGTAGAAATTAGCATTTCTGAAGAGCACCTTAAAAAGAACTCTGCTTGCTTTATCAAGAAATTTGGAGGGATGCCAGAGAAAAGATAAGAGGAGTTCCTCAGTGGGAGGCACTTTGCATGCTGATGCATCTTTCTCTTTGTTTGTAGTTTGTTTGTTTTACTCTTTGCCCTCGTCAGGAGGAAGACTTACACAAAATTTTGTCAGACACCAGCCTAAGTGGCAGTAAGTCTGTGATTTTCTGGGCTACAGTTCCATTTTCTAATGACAACAGAGCAATTGCAGCTTCTGCCTAGTCCTGTAGCTGCCCTGTGCCCCATCAGACAGTGGGGCCTCTGTCACCCTGCAGTTGCACAGGGGCAGTGCAGAGCCAGGACATTATTCTTTGGTCTCCATCCCAGTCTGGGGGTGTTTTGAACCAGTCACTCACTGGTCCGTGGCTATTTGTGCTCCCGTCCAGTCCCTGTTTTGTCTGTTCAGGTATGAACAGACGTGTTCATGGTAAGCTGAATGTCATCAGGCTCCATCCAGAGGGGAGCAATCATTATAGGCATGGATCAGAGTCACTGTGTTATGTTACTTGAATTAATTGCTTTACTCACTCCCATTAAAATCTCCCTTGGCTCAAAGGGAAGAGGAGAGACATTTCCTCAGAATATCAAATTATCTGTCAATTTGTCTAGTGTTAGAACTTTAAAGCTGCTTGAACAAACCCTTCAGGCTACTGAGAGCACCCCCCGAAGCACACTGCTGGCTGTGTGTGTGAGGAGGAGAGATGTCATTGTGTCCATGCCACGTTCACTCGTCACATCAGGAGCTTTACTGGGCTTATCTTTGAAAGCTTTAACACAAAGGAAGATTCAGCCTTTTTCAAATCTGGAGAGCTGCTTGACCTTTCAGAGACCTTTTCTGTGCACCAGCAACCTCCCAGTACAAAGTTTCCAGGTTTCTCTAGGCTGCAGATGTGAGGATGTGGAGATGAGATATTCAGAGCCTTGACAAAGCTGCCTCTCCTTCTGACAGTCTTCTAGATGATGCTTGGTTTGTGTTTGTGGCCTACAGAAATAAAGCACAATTAAGTTTGTGTCCACTGTACAGAAAGATAGGAATTGTGTGATTATTACCTTTTAGACACTTTTTCCCCATTACTGTTTCAAACCTTGGAATCTCGTTGGTGTGGTCCCAGCAGGAGCTGTGGACAGGAGGCTGAGGTGTTTCTCAGCCTCTGAGCTCTTTTGCTGAGAACGCAGTTCCTGACTAATGTTTGCTTTGCTTTGCTCTGTAGACTGACACAGAAATGGAATCCATGAAAACCAAACTTTTTGTGAGTTGCAAGGACCGCTGCGTCAACCTCTGTAAAGAAGTGCCATCTACAGCCTATCTTAGGCAAACTGTTCCCTGATAATTAAGGTTAGTAAATAAGTCTTTTATTTTCCACCGAAATACACAGCAGGGAAGGTCGCAGCTAATGGGGATTTTGGATGCTCAGCAGCTTCCAGGGTTAATTTTTTCTCTGTTGGGATTTAGAGCTAACATTTCACAGTCAGGACAAACTGAAGACTGTGTTTTGGTGGAGATGCCTGAACTATCAGAGGATAGGACAGTGTTTTATAAGAGTATAAGTGCTCAAACAATAGAGAGATTTTAATTTTACTCTTATAAGTAATCACTGTATTATAGCTTCTTTACTGCCTTTATTAGCCATGATGACCAAAGGGTAGTTTACCCAGGAAAAAATCGTTGCCAACAAACAGAGCCAGACCTCGATTTCAACTTCTGAGGAAACAACACCTGCAAGATCAGCCAGACCTGCTGTGCTTCTCATGTTCTGGACTGCTTGTTCTGCTCAGTGTAACTTCAGGGTCATGTTTTACTCCCAAAAGGCAGCCTAGGCAGCTGTAAATGAATAATGATTCCCTAGGATCAAGCAGAGAGTAGAACTCCCAGGTATCCTCAGAGCCCAGAAATGTGCCTGGCACCTGTGTCTGTTGTTTTGAATATCCTGGATTTCTCTGGCCTCTTCCAGCTCAGAGGATCACAGGCATCCTCTGGGGAAGCTCCCTTCCTCAGAGCTGTGGGGATGTGTCTGTAATCAGCGTGTGCCACATCTTTGTGACTGGGTGTTTTGCTTAGCTTAATTCTGAATCAGAGGAGCAAATAAAGGGAGAGCAGACCCAAGCTCTGATGAACTTTGAACTTATTCAAATGTGAAGCTCATTAGCTGCAATAGAGAACCAACAACACCACGGTCTAAAAAGCATGAAAATCAGCCCAGTAAGCTGCTGGGTCCAAGCCTGGTGTTCACGAGCATCTTTACCTGTATCCATGGGAGCAGTGTGAGCAGATTCAAGTTGTCTCCTTCCCAGAAACACAGGGCTGTTTCTCCACTGAGTAATGCTGCTGAGTTGAGAGGTGACACAGAGGCTGTCCCGGATCCTGGACCCCTGGGTTTTCCCCAGGTGTCAGGTCACTCCTCACAGATAATTGCTTACCATCATCATCTAAAAGAACTGCATCTTCCACGACTAGATTTACAGGTACAACCACTTAAAAAAAAAAAAAAAAAAAAAGGTCCTCACCCACAGTGAGGTAAATATGCAGGTTTATTGCAGCCAAGCCACTCCTTTCCGTGTCATTCCTTCTCAGACATCTGCTCGTGGATGTTAAAACCACGAGCACCTTTGGCAGGAGCGCTCGACTCTGAAACCTGCAGCACCTGTAACAGGAACACAGTTTGGGAAGGAGTTGTTGTCCAGGGAAGAGCAGCAGCTTCAATTTGTGTCCCATGGGAGACAAGTGAATCTGAAGTTATATATTATATAAGACGTAGGGGATGACAGCAGTTTATCATTAACCTGAACTCTGCAAGAAGCACATAAGGAGAGAAAGAAGAAGAAAGCCAGAGGAGCAGCCAGGATGGAATCCACCATAAAGATCAACAATGCTGCGGACATCTCTGTTATTGTCATCTATTTTTTGTTAGTTCTGGCAGTGGGACTATGGGTACGTTGGGATTTTATTTTATTTGGGTTTACTTAATGGGAAAATGGCTCAGTAAATGAAAATGTATAACTGCATAAAGATTTTGGTGTTTAATTGAGTTAGTTAGCAAGTGCATGATGGGCAAAATGTGGATATTTATTTACTGTAGAGGAGCTGGTAACCCAGGGAGGCATCCCTTTAGGTGGATGGATGGGACCAGTGGGAAAGGTGAAGTAACACGGTTTGTGAGGGATGGGGCTGAGAAATGTGATCAGTAAAGATGAGGCCAGCCAGGGTGCCTGGGAGAAACAGGCTGGAGGGGAGAGAGGGGGTTTGGCACCACGGAGCACTGGGACTGCAGGGAGAACTGGTGCTGTGAGGGGATGCCAGAGGAAATGGTGAGGAGGGGGAGTTGCAGGGAGAGGAAAGGGCAGTGAGTTGGTGTGACAGTAACTCTGGGACTGTGACAGTAACTCTGGGACTGTGACAGTAACTCTGGGACTGTGACAGTAACTCTGGGGCTGTGACAGTAACTCTGGGACTGTCACAGACGGGGAGGGCAGAGGAAGGGATGGGTCCAGGTTGGAGGTGCCATTTGAGGGCAGCATTGCCGTGGCTGTTTCTTGCCGTCAGATCCTTGGCTCCAGGGTGCAGTGCCACTGGAAGTGTGAGGCAGGAAGAGTTTCGGGGTGGGAAGTGCTGGCAGTGCCTGTCTGCTCGTGTTCCACGCGCTGTGGTGCCTCCCGCCCTCAGCCGGCAGTGCCGGGTGTGTGAGGGGAGCTCGGAGCCCGATCCCAAAGGAGCCCAGTGCTCACACAGCCAGGGCAGAAAGGCAGGGCCCATCCCAGAGCTAAAGGGTTTGAAGAGAATGGGCCAATACTCTGAGCTACAGGGCCATGAACAGTGGAATGTCACTGAATTCTGGTCTCCCTGGGGCAAATGCTCCTGGTCACCTGAACTCTTGACCATTAACAAGTGGAGATGAGGTATTGCCCCTCAGGAATACTCTGCTTTCCAGGAGCATCCCAAGAACATTTCACAGTGCAGAGCAGTCAGCTGCAGAACAAACCTCCATTTCTGGTGGCCTGGCAATGTTTTGAAGAGCACCAGAAATTTAGGATCTACACAGAATGGACACAACCTTTTCTTTTCCTCTCCACCATGGTAGTAAAGGCCTAAATAGCAAAAAATCTGAATCTCTCGTCTGGCAGGAGGGAGCTGGATCTTTACTACTGTCTGTCACTGTAGTTGAACTTTATATTAAAGGTCTGTGACAATAAAGGTCTGATCTGTGGCTTCTCAGGTGAATGTGTGCTGAGTTAATCCCTGTAACTGTGTCTTTCCAGACACAATGTCCTCTTTATTGGGCAAATGCTTATTCAGTTGCTGTGTGTAATTAAATGTAAATCTATCATATTTACTTCCTTTCTTTGGCATCAGAAGAAAAGGTCTGGCTAATTTTCTGAAGTCTTTTTTCTTATTTACCTGTTCAAAGTCCATCAGAGGAGACAATGGGAATCCAGTGAGTAATGGCTCAGGGTCATTGACAAAAATTGGAGGAAGCTTCCCCCTAAGGCCCATCCCTTGACAAATACAAAATGAGTTTCTGAAAAGGAAATTGTAGCTGGCTTCTTTCTTTGGAACTTCAGAGAGAAGCAGGCACAGTGCTGATATCACAACAAGAAAACAGGTATCTTAGGGGCTGGATAGGATTGAGTTAAAAAAGCTGCACAGTTTCTGTTAATAAACTTGCACCTTACAGTCGTTTTTAATGCCTGACTTCAAAGGTGTTTCACCACAATTAAAAGCTGACATGAGCTGTGGGGGAGCCCAGCTGGCCCTGGGCTCCCCCACAATGAGCTTTTATTTGAGTGATCATTTTTTGGGGTGAAATTTAATTTTATTTTAATGTTTCACCCTGTTATAAAAGGTGAAGCAATGAAGCTTGAATGGTTAATGTAGACCTAGATAAAAGAATCATTGTTCATTATTTCCTTCATCATAAGGCTGTTCTTTATAGCCACTCTTTCCCTTTACCCTCCCTGTGTATTTTATCCCTTCATTTGAGCTGTCCTTAGTCTGTGTATGGTGCCAAATACGGGTAAAATATGATTAAAACTCTCTTCCTTCCTTGTTTTCCAGGCTATGTTCTCAACCAACCGAGGGACAGTAGGAGGGTTTTTCCTGGCTGGACGGAGCATGGTTTGGTGGCCGGTGAGTGCTGTAAATTGGGCTGTAACATTATATATGAGTCTCATCCATAAGGACTCTCGAGTCCTTAGACATTAAGTATCTCCACGGTGCTGTTGGGGCTGTGGAGGCTTTGTTGTGAAGATGCAAACCCAACTCTTTCTCTAGCCGTGGTGACACAGGGCCAACTGCACACCCGAAGCCACCGGGCAGGAAGGGAGAAGTGTTGGGGAAAGTTGCTCTGAGCTTGTCTTGATTATGTGACCAATTTGTTTGAACACTGATACACTGGTGATGTCAATGCAGACAAATCCAGTTCTTTGCCTTTCAGCCCACTTTAAAACTTTTTAATACTGTGAATCTATTGCTTTCACTGCACTCAAAGAAGCTGGCTCATTTTGAGGTTATCACAGAGAGGAATTAATTTACTGAAATTTTCCCTTTGATTGCTCTGTTTTTTCCACTTTCAGTAACAAGTTCTGTTCTATGCAAGGAGAAAATCCTGAAAAATGTTCTGATACGTTGTTGGTAAAATATAGCTTAAATTTATTTAAAGATTGTCTGTGACTTACATTGTTTGTCTTCTGTGACTCTGTATTATCTTCCAAGATAGAGGAGTCACAGACACAACATGTTTCTAGCCATCCATCAGGCCTCTGGGGGAAATTATATTAGAAATAATTATCTATTTCTTCCAGACCATTCAGTCTTTTTAATGTGACTCCTTAGAAAAGCAGAAAACTTAGACAAATGTACATTTTCTGTACTACTTGTGTTGCACGTGCTTCCATTTGCTTGAATGGCATATTCCTGATCTTGCATTCAGTCTCTATGAATGTTTTTTCACTTCATTAAGACTTGTGGGTTAAGACTCCTCTCACATGAACTCATTTACATGACCGGGACAGTGAGAGTAAATATTTGTTGTCTAAAAATTTAGGATTTAGGAACTGTCTTAAAGTAGGCTGCAGAAATACCTACACACCTTGCAGTCTTGTGCTTCAGAGAGCTGCTCTCTTCAGGGACATGAAAGGATTAAAGGATTAAAGGTCAATGACAGTAAAAGGTTTCCTCTTTTGGTGTAGTAGATCTAAGAAAATTCAGGTCCTATTGGAAGATGGAAGACAGAGAAAGTTTCCAAGTTATTTTGAGATAAACCCCATAATTCTAGGAATAGAGAAAAAAACCCAGATTACTTTGCTTAACTGTCACTTCAATCAGTGGGCTGGTTTGAACCTCGTGCAATCCTGTCTGCCTGTCAGGGGGAACATGAATATCCTTTTGTGCAGATGTAAATGAGGGTGGAAGCAGCAAGGCAGGAAAGACTCACCATAGAAGACTTGCTGCAGTGGCACTGAGAACTCCTAAGGAATCCCCTGAGGCCTGGGGGAGATTCTGACAGGAGTCCTCTGCAACACAAACCCAAGAGATCCAGCAAGCTCCCTCCCTCCAGAGGGAAGCTAACAGGGATCACCCCTTCCCAAACTCTGAGCTCAGCATGGACAAGGTGCTGGTCTCCAGTGGAGTCCTAGATCTCCCCTTCCATCCTTCCCTTTGGAATGCCAGGAGAGTCTTCCATAAAAAATAAACCCTTCTTGCTCTTCCTCCTGGTAATCACTCAAAATAAACAAACAGCAAGCACTCCAAACCCTCAAACTAAATACTATGTCAGCAGCACCACCGTGGAAAGTTTGCCTTGGATCAAAAGAGATTCCAAAACACCAATTCCCACAGCTTAGCTGGCGGATGGGATGTGCAGCACCCAGTGCAAACTGGGCTGAAAGGATGAGGAAACCAATGAAAGTCTAGAAAGTTCAGTCAGAGATGTGATCTCAGTTCTGTGTGTGGTGTTTTACTTTTGTGCTTTGACTTCTCATTTGTGCCACGTCAGGGCTGACCTGGAGTGGTTCCTGACAGCCCCAGCACATTCCCACAGTCAGGCTGGGGGGAGTTGTTTCGCAAGGGGACTCTTGTTTGTGGGATTTCTCCCCTGCCAGTTCAGGATAATGACCCTTGTCACGTCATTGCTTTCTGCAACAGAGAAAAACGAAGAAAAAGAAATCCTTCCACAAACTTGTTATAAGCTTCATTTCCTCACACTAATTGTATTTTTCAGTGCTGTTGCTCTGTTCTGTGCTCTGCAGGGCACCCACAAGTGAGTTTTCTGACCCCACAGGGGAAGAGGCTCATAAGCAGTGTATTAGGATCTCTTATGGCAAGCTGGACAGGAATTTTATTCTGCTCACTGAAATGATATAATTGCTGTGGTTTGGTAGAAGGAAGCCCTGGTAACCTCCCTGGTTGGAGGTGTTCCCACTTTCAGTATGGATTTTACATGTTTGTCAATCACTGGTAAATGGTTGTGTGATTCAATTTCTCAAGGTATAAAGTAGGAGCAGGACACTAATCCTGGGCCCAATCTGTCCCACTTTGACTCTGATTGTTCTGCTCCAGAGTCCATGAAGGTTGTTCAGTATTTTGCAGAACCAGAACCCACAGATGATTTCTGGCTGGCTCACTTCTGTGGCAGTTCACTGAAATCACTGCCCCTGTGCAGTGGATGAGCCAACTCAGTAGTTCCAGTAGTTCATTAGGGATAAAGTTGTACAGCTACACTCTCACAGATTACCAGAAATTGAAATCTCTCGTGGGTTAATCATAGTGGTATGAAATGCTGTGCCCTTTGCAGAGTCTTTTTACAGAAACTGAGAGAAGAATCTTCAAGAAACTGGTTTTGGTCTCTTGGGCTTTGAGGGAAATATCTTCAGGAAAGACTCATATGGTTCTTTAAATCCTCTTAACCAGCTCTGCTTTTCCCAAAAAGACACAGGGAAGCTCAGGGCAAGTGACAGCTTTGTAGCAGGGGGCCTTGCCAACCCAGCTGGAGCTGCCTTTGCCAGGTGAAGGAGTTGGGGTCAGCCGAATATTTCCTGCCATTGTAGGAAGTGAAGTATCCTGGAGAACAGTCAGCTTTGGTAGGAGCCACTCTCATGGGGTTAACAGCCTGTCATGCACAACTGAAACCCCCAACATCCTCTTTTGAAGCTTTCCTGCTTTGGGATGTTTTTTCTTCGGTTTCTGTGGTTTTGCAGACAGAGGTGTCTGCACAAAATTATGGGTTACCTTGTACACCTCAGTTCCTGAGGCACCAGTGGTAATAGGACAGAGAGTATCTGGGGGGCACGTGAAAAACAGCTGTGGGGAGGAAGATTTACTGGAGGGCAGGTAGGAAGGATGCAGGTCAAGGACATACCACACTTCAAACAGAAATGTAACTCAGCTCGTTTGTTGTCACGTACCTGTTGATCTTTGTGGGACAGATAAGAATTAGGGGGAAAAAAACCCAATAGATTTTGCTTCTGTTCTGCATGGCTTATCTCCCTGGCCATCAGAACTGACCATGGGTATGATTTCTCTGATCTCTGGAGCCAGTGAAGTTTCACATATTCTCAGAATTTTCCCCACTTGCTGAATCTGACACACCTGCAAGGGACCAGCAATGACAACTCCCTGGCAAATAAGATTTGTATGTCCTTTTCTAAGGTGAAGTAGAATGAGAAATTAACTTATTTTGTCAAGTTCCATGCAAAAAAAAAAAAAGTGTGTAATCCGTAGTTTTCAGGGTAAAAAGAATAATACACAAAGCAAAGCTTTGGAAAAGGAAAAATTCAGTGAAACTGATTTCTACAGAATCCATCAGAATTTTCCAGCTGGCTGGGAGATGTTCCTGTCTCAAAGGATGAAGGTGGGAAGGCATCAGATCAGCCTGGTTGTGCCTGTGCTGTTCCAAGAGCCGTGGGGCGGGTTGGAACACAGAGGCCCTTGTGATGTGCATTGTGTGTCCAGCCTCAGTGAGCTGGGAAGGGTATGAATGGGGTTAGCTGGGCAAGAATGCAGGGCACAGAATTTACAGATTGATTGGGAAAGCAGAATAAACCCCTACAGTTCCTTCTTTGGGTCTCAGAGCCTCAGGAGTGTGGCAGGAATATTTCATTGTAGCTTTGTACCCTAACGGCCTAAAGGCCACAGGGAGCTTGGGATCAGTGGGAAAAGGGCTGGATACTGAGCTAACACCTTCCATCAGGAGGGCAGACACTGGGGCAGAGGAGATGTACTGACAGGTCCTGGGAGGGACGGAATCCATAGGGTGGGAATTGTGCCCACTGTCACTGCAGCCATCGCTGGCTTGCACAGGGTTTGGAACAGCGAGTGCTGGGATGTCGGTGCATCCTCAAGTTAATGAGAAGAGCAAGGTGAAACAGTTAATGAATAACATGAAAAAACACAGTGATCATCATCTGCTTCAGGGTGCTGCTACTTCTCCTGAACAGAGTGCTCTTGTTAAAACCTGACCTCTTAATATGTTTTAAAAGAGTTAATGTTCCACGTTTGCCTCAGGTTAGTTCAGTTTTTTGTCCTCTCTCCCTCTTAGCAGCTTTTGTTTCTTTCAATCAACTTTCTTCTTTACTCTTCCTCCTAGATCTGTGTTTAAAATCAATTCACTAACACATTCACTGAGAACAGATAACACTGCCAGAAGGTTGTTTCCCACTGCCATTCCCCGGTTTCAGCCCAGGGTTCTTTAGGTGTGCAGCAGCATCTACCAGTGGCAAATCAAGAATTCCAGCACAAAGCCTTTCCAGCACAGAAATACCACAGCAGTAAGTTCTTCAGCAAGACAGCTCTGGCCCAGAGCCCATCTGCTTTCTTCCCTCATCCTTAAAATATGGCAGATGGGAAGTTTCTCTGCCCCCTCTGGCATCAGCAGCTGACAGGGTGTGAGGGTGCTGGGCCAACACTCCTTGCTGTGGCCACGCTGCAGCTTTAAGGGCAATCTGCATTTGCCTGGCTATGGAGCCATGTTCCTCATTTCCATGTATACATGACTAAACCCACTTTTTAATTGCACCCATTATTAGGATGTGTTGGTCTCACAGTTCTGCTGCACTGGATATTCCCTAATTCAGAGAGGAAAATGTGGATAGTGAAGGTGGGATCTGCATAACCGTTGTTTTGTCCTTGCACTGGCCCTAAATATGTTGGTAATTTTGCATTGCTTTGGTTCGGGTTTGTATTTTTCTTTCAATACAATTGTACTTTGGGCAAAGTTGGGAACACAGCATCATCAGTGTGTCCTACAGTGGCTTTCAGGCACTGAGCCAAAGCTTATGATTGTCAGTTCTTAAAGTTCTTCATTAGCTGCCTTTGTTCCTTGGATCTGCCTGCATTTTAAGCTTTTGAAACAGGAGAGGGAACACATTAAATAAATTGAGAGATTAATGTGGTTAATATTTTCTGGTGATTGCATTTCTAGTAACCTAGATTTAAGTTTAATTATTCATCTCCAAGGAAAGCACTGGACAACAGTGCTAATGCTTGGTATAAATGGTATTTGTTTCTTCATCATCATTGCTGGGAAAACAGTGTTGCTGTCACAAAGAGGTTAGAAGAGACAGAGGTCTCTTGTTTGCCAGTGTTTGTTGCAACACTTATCATTCCTGTAGAAATATGTCATATGACAAACTGGTTACAGTCCTGTAGGGCACAACTGACTTCTAGAAATGTGTGTAAAACCCCTAAATCCAGAACCGAGTGAACTTAGAGACATAAATTTCCTGTCACAGCAAAAGAACAGCATTTCTGCAAAAAGATTAGAAGAAACCAGGATATCAAACTGAGGAGAGGAGAAGAAAGTGGAAAAGAAAGAGCGGAATCCTCTGAATTGTGATTGTATGTTCCATATAACTAATGGGGGAGGATAATCTATTTGTTATTAGAGATCAGGATTGGGAGTTGAAGAGCATGGTTTCTAATTCTGGTCATGGCACAGCTCTATAGAATAAATCTGCTCTTCAGTGGTGGATTGTTAATGATGAAATCCTTTATCCTCCTGAAACTCAGGTCATCCTTCCTGTGCTCTCAGAAACATGGATGTAATATTTGCTGCTGCTCAAAGCACCCACTGCACCCACTGCAGACCTGGGGAGTTGTTACTATTCTTATCATATATATTTTAGGTCCCTGAAAATTTCCCAGTGAGGTGGAGACAAGGAATACTTCTCCCTTTTGTAAAATTACTCTGTTCTAACTACCTGTACTTGGGAATTAGATAGGGAGAACGTGCTGGATGCAGGTCCTGTGTTCATATATCTAAAAAAACCCATTTTTAAGCACCTTGGAATCTTGCAACATGGGAGATCTGCATAGGACAGGAGGGAACAGCTGGAACTGTGCCAGGGGACAGGTTGGATCTCAGGAAAAGGTTCTTCCCCCAGAGGGTGGTGGGCACTGCCCAGGCTCCCCAGGGCAGTGGGCACAGCCCCAAGGCTGCCAGAGCTCCAGCAGTGTTTGGACAAGGCCCTCAGGGACAGGGTGGGATTGTTGGGGTGTCTGTGCAGGGCCAGGGGTTGGACTGGATGATCCTGTGGGTCCCTCCCCACTCGGGATTTTCCATGATTCAAATGAGAGCATTAGAAGCTGGTCACAGAGGTTCTCTTCCCTACTTTCTGTGAGGATTTCTTCTCTTTTTAACCCCTTTTTTTTTTTTTTTTTTTTTTGGTGGCTTTCAGAGGACATAAGGCAAAAATAAAAATGAATAACAAAATGTTCCCTTGCATCTTTTCATCAGGGAGCTGCTCCCATGTCCTGTGCCCACCATGCCCAGCCCAACCTCTTTTCATGCACCCTGCATCCTTCAGCACTTGACCCTGTAAATCATCACTGGCTATTTCTGCTGCCTCTAACGTTTTCATTTGGAGGAAATGAAGCTCATTCCTTTTCATCTTTTCTATTGTTTGAGCTACTTAATTAAGAATTAGGTCTTTGTGAATGGCTCCTGCCTGTCTGTAATCCAACAGGAACCTCTCATTTTTTTGATCTCTCCCTGTTCATCGATTCCCAGGTTCTCCCCACTGTTCTGTTTGTTTGATCAGTGAAATATTTGGGGGTCTTAGAGATCCAGCATTTCTTAAGTTAACTCCTTGATTTGCAGTTGTTTGTAACTTCCAGAGGCACTTTCTCAGCAGGTATTTCTGCTTTCGGAATTTACTTCAGTAATCAAATATCTTTTGGCTAATAGTGAACCAGTGCAGTTCTCCCTGGTGGCATGTTTAGATCCACAGACTGTGCAGTATGAAACCAGTTTGATGCACTTGTGTTTTCCTCCTTGAACAAAACAGATCACAGTCTTTTCCCTTGATTGTCTGGGTATCATCCAAATGTCAATTAGACAAGTTTTGCAAATATTGGTATAATATCAGTTTTGACTCAACTGGGAGATGTTTCATGCAACACCCCATTATTTCTCACTGGTGTAGACGTGTATGATGGCTGGAGTCCCAGGTTTCACGGGGACAATAAGTGGAAAGTTGTCAGGGAAGTTGGTTGTCAATCGTTCTCATCATCGTCACCTTCTGACCATGGACAAGCAAGAGTTCAACGTGCCAAATGAAGATTTTTATTTTTAAAGTTACCATAACAGGACCTGAGAGCCAATTATTGTTCTTTCTCTTGGCAGATTGGGGCTTCTCTGTTTGCCAGCAACATTGGCAGTGGGCACTTCGTGGGAATAGCGGGAACAGCAGCAGCTGGTGGGATTGCCATCGGAGGATACGAATGGAATGTAAGTGCCATTTCTGTCAGTGGATGTATTTGGGACATGAGGATTATCTGCAGAGCATTGCCCAGTAATTTAAGACTGGCAGAGTTTGTGCTTGGCAACACTTGTTTTCTGCACAGACCTGTAAGAGCCAATATAATCTACTGTTTAGCCTGTCCTCCTTGGACCTTGTCCAAGCCACTGGCAAAAGGTGACTCTTCTCTGGTGAATGAGGCTTTTTAGAGAGCACTTGAACCAAATAAATCAGTGGGTTCTCTTCCCTATGCATATCTTCTGAGTTCTTCTAAAATATTTTGATTCTATGATTTAAGTCCATGATTCTATTTATGAAGAACCCTTTCAGACTGCAGGATATTGGGAAGCGTTTATCAGGTTTCTAATCCGTGATAATTTTTACAGCATTTTGCTCTGTAGGAGTTGTTGAAGGGGCTCTGATTTCTTCCCAGGCTATTAAGAAATTTTGGGCATCCCTCACAAGCACCTGCTTTCCAAAAACCTTTTCCTCTTTGCTCTCTTCTTCCTCTAATTACTGGTGTGTTTTTCTCAGGGTGGCACTACAGGGTAGAGGTGTCCAAGCTGACCTGAAAAGAGCTGCCTGGAGTACCAGGGGCAGTGTTAACTGCAGGGGCACAGGGATTCTCAGCAGCTACTTCAGCCCATTTCCTTGTATTCTCAGGCTCTGTGGGTGTGGGCAATGATGTCCTTGTTCTGCCTAATTCACCTTCGGGGAAGGGATTAGGCCGTGACACAAAGGATTTAATGAGCCTACACAGGTCGATACTTCCCTTGCATTTAATTCTGAGCAGTGAAAGAATCACACCAGCCTGAGGGGTTTGGCTTGTGTTCCTTAGCAAGGAGATGGTTGTTGCAAATACTCAAGTACTGGTATGAGGTAGATGTTTAAGGAGAAGGACAAAGCCTAAAATGAACTGTGTGAGATGTGCACAGTTAATCTGTCAGCTTCCTCTTTTTCATTGTATTAGGCTTTTTCAGACATCTCTCCCTCTAACACAGTCTGCTGGGAGATGCCTTGTGTGCTCATATCAATACACAGTGTACAGCAATTGTTGTTTAGGGAGCACCAACAGTTCATGTGTGTGTTTGAGCAGACACTGCATATTCCTGGCTTGTGACACAGTGGGAGTGCTGGGCAGGTTAACAGATATGGGGGATGTATTGCTCTTGACTGTATAACCTGATTCTCCTCTTGAAAGTACTGCTAAGTTTGACTGTTATCATCCTTGTGTTCTGCTGAAATGATTTCTAATTTGTATCAGTGTGACAGCAGAAGCCAACCCAGTATCTCTTGTCCATCTGATGGTTTTTATCTAGGGGCAGAACTTAAAAGGTACAGTTAAAAGGCCCTCTAAGCCCTGTGGGCAGAATAAATACTGAGTGCAGCTCTGATAGCAGGAATTTGTTCTGTACTAATCAATTTACATATGTACATATGTACATCAGACAGCATTCCAGCCATTTACATCAGCAAACTGTGGCACTGCAATCCTGGAAGACCTGCAGTTCACAGGACACACATGGGAACACAAAATATATCATCGCATGGGAGTGTGGAAATACAAAACATTTCATAGGTTGCACGTGCTGCATCCTGTACAGTGTCTGAGATTGTTGTAAATCAACCCATCTCACAGAGCCCCTGTGCAGAAGGTAACTAATGACCAAAATAACGATCAGAAGAAGTGCTGCCCTCCACAGTCCCTCCATTTGCAGGTGCTGGGACACAGCACTGCAGCAGAGCTGCTGGGAGGGGGAAAGTTCCTGCATTAGTGGCTCTGGGATCCAGATGCTGCAAATAGGTCCCAGCTATCAGGCTTCACCTTCCTAAATATTTCCCACAATAGGAATCCTGTGGGCTGCTTGACTTTCAACCACTGTTAAACCAGGCTCCCTGGGCTTGCTCTGAAGAGGGCTGGGACAGTCTGATGCCACTGGTGGAGTGGTGTTTTGATACTGGAGGGCAATCCTCTGAGCAGAAATCAACTGTTTTTCTAAAAAATATATTACAGTCCAGGCTGCATTTTACCTTACAAAGTTTTTAGCTAAGATTATGTTCCCGAATTTTGAACTGTAAATCAAAGGACAGAGCAGATCCTCCCCCACCCCCCTGCAGTACCCAGGTTTGTGTGGGTCCAGTGGTCTCCACCTGCTGTTGGGTCTCATAGCTGGTCTTAGGGAGTGGTGTCTAGAAAGAGGGGCTAATTCAGCTGCTCTTGTCTCGGCTGCAGGCTCTGATATTTGTGGTGATTCTGGGATGGATCTTTGTCCCCATCTACATCAAAGCTGGGGTAAGTCCATACAGTGCTTTACACTTGTCTTTGCTGCTCCTGTTTGCACACCAGGTCTGGAATATTGCAGAGCCATGAGGAATGGCATGAGATCTGAGTGTGCCAGAGCAGTCCTACATTATGTCTGTGCGTTTGAAAAATGAGGATTCCTTGTTCTAAGACCCGAACTGAGAAGTACTTGGTGCTTTCTCCTTGTTCTCCCTTGATTCCTGGAGCTGCTCTTCATTGCAGTTGCGTTTGCAGCTCCCCAGCTTTTTGTGCTCCACTCTCACAGTACCCCAGCACAAAAAATCTTCCTGTGATTTGATCTGAACCTGTTCCCCATGCTCTGAAACCTTCTCTCCCTCCCCAGGTGGTGACAATGCCCGAGTATCTGAAGAAGCGTTTTGGTGGGAAACGGATCCAGATCTACCTGTCGGTCCTTTCCCTGATCCTGTACGTTTTCACAAAGATCTCAGTAAGTAAAACTCCTACAGCACTTCTTCCATCCTACATTGATCTACAGAAAAGAACCCCCCATTTGCATTATTGCTCACACATCTGGTCATTTGTCTCTGGTTTGGAGCCCTTGGTTACATTAACAGCTGTAAAAGTATGATTTTGTGTTTCCTGTATTCTGTCCGGGGAGACTCCGTAGCCAGATCTGTGCTGCCATCCAAGTTTTTTCCTTCCTGACAATGTCTCTTGATGCTTGTTGTGCTTTATCTTTCGTTTTCAGAGTTTACTTCTACTTACGCTCTCCTCTAGAAACGTCAAAGTGGAGGGAAACTTGTATTACAGCCTGTTATCTTAGGCATTCATGAAATCCATGGCAGGAATTTTTGTCCTTAGGCTTCATATTGATCCACTGTAGCATCCTGTGGTGAACATGCCATCAGTAATACAGATGAGGGAAAAGAGCAAGAGGGCTGTGGATCAAAAAAGAATAATAGGAATTAGAAATGGGAAGAGTGGGGAAATGCAAATTGTAACAGCTGGGGTGGAAGGAGGGAAGAGGAGAGATTCTTTGAATGGGCAAGTGATTGGTGTAAAGTTCCAGGTGCTGTGAAGTTAATGTTTATTAAGTACAGGGATGTGTTTCTGTGAGGTAGCAAAGGGAGCTGCTATTTCCCATATATCTTGAAACTACCAAGCCTGTAAAGAAGTCCACAGTTCAGGCAATCCTCAATCTGTTGTTTTGCAGAAGTTGCCATGGCAGATTACTCTTTGCCCTCTGAATGGGAGCTGAGTGATAATAGTGCAATTTAAGCTAAAAGATTGGCCTTTTGCTCTCATTCTCACATCTTCATGATAACTGATCCTTAGGGAGGTTATAAATTAAACAGCTTGGTACTGTGGAGCTGGGCTCAGAGCTGGATTTCCATATATATCAAAAGGATTACACAGTTTGCTGCAGCTGTGCTCAGCCATCACAATCAGAAGTCCCAGGTATGACACAGACTTCTGGCAGCTCCAGCACACAGAAACTCCTCCCGTGGGTGACTCACGGTCCCACTGGGAACACGTGTTTGTCACGAGCCTGTCAAGGTGCTCCCTGGGCTCTGAACTGACTCCCCGGCTTTGAGTGCCAGCCTAGGCCATTCCAAGCATCTGATTATGGGATTTTACCCCGTTTCAGTCAGTGTCCTTCTTCCAGGAAAGACAGGTTCTGCATTCAACTGGTCATGAGGCTGAACACACCCTCTGCTGCTCCTGTGGTCCTTCTTGTGAGGATGCAAAGCAGTAGCCCAGGGATTCCCCTTGACCCCACTCTACCATTGCCCCCCTGCAGCTTCCCATCACCCTGTGTGTTCCAGGGGTGTGTGTGGAGGTTCATGGAGCTGGGTCTCTGTGCTGTGCAGGGGAGAATCAAGTGCACGATTTCTCTTAACCATTTCTTTTGGTTCCCCCCCTGCCCCAAGCAACTCTGACAGTGTCTGTCCCTACTCAGGTTCAGTAGGGGACAAACAGGTCTCTGCCTCATGTCACTGGATTCAGTGAAGGATTTGCCCAGGATGTACTGGCTGTATCTTATTCAGAATGGGCAGAGCAGTCAGTCCTTGGAGGTTTCAGGTGCTGTCAGGGGATCTCAGAGCAGGTTTTGCTATGCCATGCTATGAAACAATATTCCCAAGTGTTGCCCAAGGAACCAGCTCCAGAAGCAGAAGGGAAAGGGCTGTTCCATCCTGGACTTCTCCAAATGTGCTGTGTGGAGAGGTGCCTGCCACAAGCAGGTAGCCCAGGCCTCTCTTAGAGACACATTGAGTGTCCAAACATATCCGTGTGCTGACAGTCCATTGCATTTTACTTCCCTGACTGCTGCCTTGGCAAACAGTCCCTGTGGTCATTGGGGCTCACAGAGATGTGATAGAGAAGGATGGGTTTCTGCCCTGCCCTGAACGGGAGCTCACACCCATCAGTGATACTGCCCTTATCCTTGTTTGGGGGAGTCATTTTGTGTGCTGCTTCCTTGAATGCGTTAAAACATCATGTCCTGTCCTTAACAATGAAATGATTACGGTGCTTTCTGGTGAACAGGATCACACATCAGGTCGAGGAACTCCTGCCCTGCTCCTTCTGGCACAGTGCCACCATGTGAGGGGCACAGTCCCTCTGCACTCCTCTGCAAGGTCCTCACCATTTCTCTTTCCCTGCACATTTGCTGTGGTTTCTGTTGATTTCTTACTTGCTTTGTGGTTAATGAGCCACTTGCCAGACAAGGCCATGCTGCGAAGTGATCATCCTTGGGATCAGGACACTCGTGGTCTCTGAGCCCAGAGGATTTCTGTCACTCAGGTGCCTCACCTGTACAAGCTTCCTAAGTGTGCAGCACATTGGGGGGAGTCCCACAGCAGCTTTCAGAGCCTTGTTAGCCACTAGAGTTGCTGATATTGGTCATTACAGCAAAGGGAAGGGTCTAGTAAAAATAAAATCTTGGTGGACAGTAATAGACTAAATTATGACAAGACCGAAGGGAATTAAGGTCTGAATGCTTTTGAAGAAATCGGAAATTGTAAACTGAAATTTCTAGATCTATTACAGCATTTCCTTTCCATTCATTGTACATAATTCCAGTAGTAAATGTCTGGTATAGACTTTCCATTGGGAAGAGGAGAAGGAAAACCTCCTCCTAGGACTGCGCAGTGTAGGGGTTAAAGAGTAGGTGCCCCTGCCCTGACTCCCACATTCCCATTGTAGCTGGAATCACCCAGCTGGCATGTCATCTTGTGGCTATGCAGGGATGGCTGGAAAAAGTCACTCTATTCAGAGATTAGATAAAGATTAAATTGTGTCTATAAAAGAGTATAACTGGGGAAACAAGGAACTATTGGAAGGCAATAATCTAACTGGGAAGGAGGAGCAGCAGAGCTGGCAGATAACTCAGCAATTTGAAGAAGCTCATACATTACTCAGGATGCTCAATAATTAACTATACATTTCTTTCTGGGAGTCATTTTAGGACCATTAATATTTAATGATATGTAGGCTAAAGCCAAGAACAATAAAAGAAAGGTCTGGGACGTGGGCTGACCAGTGGTGTGAAAAGAGGGAAAGAATTACCATAGAGAGAAGGGGCAAAGGATATGGTCTGACAGCCACTGAGGTGAAGGTCCTGGTTCCAAACTAAAGCCTGTGAGATATCTGCTTTAGAGGCAGAGTTTTGGGAGTGGGAACTCTGTTGTGATTCACACTCTGCTCCACCGTTGTTTCCTGCATGCCAGGGCACTGGGGCTGCAGAGGTTGGGGCCTCTTCCTCGTTCCTCAGCGGGAACAAGGGGTGAGGTTTCCATGTCTCTGGAATGAAGAGGGTTTCTCCGTGTGGCATTTCCAGCAGCCAGGCTGGAGAACTGCCCGTCAGTGTGTGTGCCCAGCGGAGGCAGCAGCAGTGCTGGTGCCTGCTCTGCGATCCCAGGTTTTGCCTGGCCTCGGGAACATCCCTCCTGTGTGGGAGGCTTTGCCCCAGGGCACGGCCACTGTGTGTCTTTGTTTCAGGCTCCTGAACCCCACTGGGACCTGCACTGAGAAGTGAGGGTAGGACTCCCTGTGCAGAGCCCTCCTGCAGGGGGGTGGAACACCAAGCAAGGTGGGCAGGTGGGGTTGGAGAGCAGCCCATGAACTGGATGCTCGGGAGCAGCCTCTAATGAAAACATAATTTACAGTAATGCATCACAAGGATTGCACTGGGCCAGATTATCCTGATTGCAAACTTGTATAAAACACACTGATGCAAATTATCTCTAAATCAGGAACTGATTTAATGTGATTAACGTCCCAGTGTTACTCTGAAACCCGAACAATTCCTTTCTTACGCAAGAGCTCAAGGGTTCTTCCATTAGTCAACTGATGTCAGTTCTTCTGACAGGAACTTAAAAATAGAGACAGTGCAAGATGTTTGCCTTTAATGCAAATGCACCATTTGTCCTGAACCAGCAGGACCAGCTACAGCACAAGTGTGTGAGCAGGAAGGGAAGGAAGAGACTTGTGCAGTAGCACTGACTGAAGAGAACTGTGCTGTGTCCTGGAGGTGTCTCACAGTCCATCCCTGCACAGGGCAGTGAATGTGACCTCAGTTTTAAGCAGTTTTAAGCTGTCTCTCAGTCCCAAAGCACAGAGCAGCAAGGTGACTCTGTAAAAACAATCTGTTGAAAAAGGTCTGGAAATGCTTTGAGGAGTGTTACACCCCTTGTACTGAAACTCCCCCAGCCCTGAGGGGAGACTGGCAGGTGTATGGAAATGGCTTCTGTTTTCTCTTTGATTTGTGTGTGCAGGACTGTCAGGGGCACAGTTGTGTGTTTCAGTGCCCTCATCATGCATGTGTAATATGTCATCATCAGGAATTTAAATGTTGCTTCATCTGTGATATTTTGTTTTCTAGGCTGACATATTCTCTGGGGCTGTGTTTATCCAGCTGGCTATAGGGCTGAATCTCTATGTGGCCATAATTATCCTGCTTTCTATTACTGCTATTTACACTGTCACAGGTGAGTTTACCGAGCAGTCTGATAATCCAGAGAAGTTGGGGGAGCCAGAAAAAAAAGAGAAGAGGGAAGATGGGGAGAGGAGAAATGAAAATCTGGAAGGGGAATTATTTACAGAGATCTTTGAAAGAGAGAGGTGGTGAGAAAAATAAATATAAAAAAAAAAAATAAATTTCCACTGAGGCATTTGCCCGAGGCTGACTGATTTGTCCTGACTTATTTGTCCTGACTTTTCTTTGCCAACAGGTGGCCTTGCAGCTGTGATTTACACAGATGCCTTGCAAACATTCATCATGGTAGTGGGATCCTTTATTCTCCTGGGATTTGGTAAGTAAATCAGATGAACTAAACTGGAATGTTCAGTCACAAATCCTGCAGTGGCTGTGGAAATGAATCCTGCAGTGTCAAACTGGTACCTTAACCTGCAGGTTTCAGTTCATATATCTGTTTATCAGGGAAGAAAACAGGCGTGTGCCAAAAAGAGGCACACTGCCAAAGTCCTTTAGTCTCCTCTGCACAGGTGAGTGTGTAGGGTAATAAACAGCATCCCATGGCACCACAGGGCTTGTGATGGCTAATGAGGTGAAAGTGGAGTTGTTTGCAGATGAAGATGATGATACTCTTGAGAAGTTCAGAGAGTATCTTGTTTTCAGAAGATTATAATTTCATAGATATTCAGATGCTAAGGCACGAAAATTCCTGATTGAAAGTGAAGAGCTGTTGGTCACATTGCACGAATCTTCCTGTTAAACCACCCAAACACCTGAGCATTGTCAGGAAGCCTTGCAGCTGATCTGTGGGTGTCAATCACTGTATCACCAGTGGGACAAGAGACACAAATGGAATGTTTATGGATGGGACGATGTGTGTGTCCAGAAGACCATATGCATTTTAAAACAGAAATGATGCTGTTAAACTGAATTAATAGGAAGGGCTCATAAGGAAGAAAGAAGCAGTCATAAGGCTCCATGAACTTGTAGTGTCTTTTCCTTATCCTTCAAGTTACTCAGCACTTGCTTTTCCTCTGGCAAGGTCTTTCACTGAATTTAAATTATTCCACCGCTGTTACAACAGAAATAACTTGAGACTGACCTAACCTGGGAAGGCCCTGCCTTAGGTTCTCCCCGGGTCAGCACGTGTGGAAAAAATGTATCTTCAATTCACCTCTTGGCAAGGCGGTGCCCAACCCAGCATTTGTGAGCTCTGCAGAAACCTGACAGGAAAGGTCACTTTGGTTCTTGTTGTGGGAATACTTCAAACCCCTCTGTGTGGTTCCTGACACTGCCCATGTCAGCAGGTTGGAGTTTTTACATCCATATTAAGGAGGTTTTTCTCTACACATTCTCAAGCTCTATTTGAGATTTCAGTAATAAATCCTTTAGCGCTACTTTTCTTTTCTATTTTGCAGCCTTTAACGAAGTGGGAGGGTACGAGGCTTTCATGCGCAAGTACATGGAAGCAATTCCATCCAACACCTCCTATGGGGGCATTGACGTTGATCCCAAGTGCTACATCCCCCGGCAGGACGCCTTCCACATCTTCCGAGACCCCGTCACCGGAGACCTGCCGTGGCCAGGGCTGGTCTTTGGCCTCAGTGTGCTGGCCATGTGGTACTGGTGCACAGACCAGGTAAAGGGGCAGCAGGACGCCTTGGGATTGCCCCCCACAGAACTCCAGTGTCACCTTCCCCCGTGTAACGCAAAGCTGGGCCACAGAACTGGCCGTTGGTTCAAGACTGGTCAGTGACTTTTGAGTTCCAGGTTTCTAAACCCCTCTGACATCAGATAAAATGGAATGGGTGTTTTTCAAGTGTTCCCACACACCTGTGCCCAGCGCATCCTCCTTCTCTCTCATTTCTTGTGTGTGACCATGTGTACAAACAGAGAGGTCGTGCTGTGGACATTTAATTAGGAAACCACGCACCAAACAACCCTCGTTACAGGATTCCCCTTTCAGTAAGACAAATTTGTTTCCTATTTGTGCAGCTTTTATCTTTGCATGCACAGTCTTGGGGAGATGTTTTTTATATGTAAGGGTTTTCAGCCTGGAGATACTTCCCTAATCCTCCTTCATTCTCCCTAAAACCTACTGTCCAGTTTCCCCAAGAGATCACACTGACATGAGCAGAGAAAAGTGTGCTCCTGCACCTGCATCATGTGAATGTGTGTCCAGTCCTAGCAAGTGATCTGTCTGCGTCCTGAACTGTCAGAAAGATAATCTTCAGAATTTCTAAACAAAAGAACAACCTCCCCAATGTAACTGTATCCATTGCTCAGGTGATTCCTTTCTGGCTTTTTAGTCTGTCTGCTTTTCTTGTGAGAAAAGTCTTAGCTCTCATATGCTGGATAAGTGATATTTCAAATATATACTTTGATTTTCATGTAGTTTTTATTTTTCCTAGTGGCAGAAATGCTAAATAGGCTTTTTTGCTGTCATAGAGGTTAAGGAGCACCTTGTATCTGGAAAGTGGCATGGTGTGATCATGGAAATGTTATAATTGCCGTGTCTCACTGACAGGTTATTGTGCAAAGATGTCTCTCTGGCAAGAACATGTCCCACGTGAAGGCTGGTTGTGTCATGTGTGGATACCTCAAACTCCTGCCCATGTTTATCATAGTGATGCCTGGAATGATCAGCCGAATTTTGTACACAGGTATGCACATGGACACAGAAATGCACATTTCTTTTTGCTGCCCACCTTTCATTGCCACTCTCTCTGTCCTTTCCAAAGTACCTGTTAGATTGTCAACTGTCACCCAAATTGTCCAGGTACCTGTATGCACAAAAACTAACTGCACTGTAAGAAGCCACAAGTCTTGCTGTTTTCCCTGATCCCAGATTTCTGCTGTTGTTATTGCTGTTCACTTTAGTGTCCCTCCCCAGCTGTCAGACTGTTACAGCCCCACTCTGACTGAATGAGTGGGAAATGCTGTCCAGGTTGGATACTCCCATGGCAATCAGAGGGCCAGGGCCAGCAGTCCCAGGCTGCAGGATCTGGGCCATGGCCAGTTCCTGGGGGCAGGGGGGAAATGCCCCTTGCCCATCTCTCTGACCAGTGGAGGGTTGGGCTGGGTTTGGCAGCAGGCAGAGGAGAGAGCTTCAGGTTGGAGGGAGTGGCCTTCGTGTTCCTCCGCTTGTTTTGCTCCTTGCTCTCCTTGTGTTGTTCAGTCCTGGTCTGACCAGTTAGTGCTGATTTTATTTTGACCTGCAACACTTTTCAGTTTTCTTTTAGAGAGGAGAGGAAGGAAAGAGGCTTTGAATCACCTTCCTCCCTGCCAGCAAACCAAGGATGATACCAAACATGTCAGTCTGGTGGTTCAACACAGAGATACATTTGAGAAGCTCTACTAATTTGGGAGCAATCTGTTGTTTACATGACCTTGTCTAACTGCCTCGTTCTCCTCTCCTCAGATGTGGTGGCTTGTGTTGTGCCTGAAATCTGTAAGCAGCACTGTGGCACCGAAGTGGGCTGCACAAATATTGCTTACCCAAAAATGGTAGTGGAGCTCATGCCAAATGGTAAGACACTGTCTGTATTTGTTGTTTCTTTGTTTTAGGAAAGGTGGAACTGCCAGACTGTAAAAACAAGTGCTAGAGGAGTCCAAGACCCTTATTTAGTTCCAGAATTGTTGCTAGAGCTATGTACAGTTAAGCAAAGGGGCTGTCTGTTTTAGCTGTAGCTGTAGGTGGAGAACAGCTCCACACTGACAGTGTCAGTTCTCAGCTGGCAAATACTGGGTGATGAAATGGTAACAGCTCTCTTTCTGTAAAGGTAAAAAGTTACCTGCTTTGCCAGTGATTTATGCCAGTGATTTATCCTCTGCCACTCTCTGTGGCAGGACTTCTGAGCTGCAGGCCCACACCCCCAGTCTCCTGCCAACCCCACAGAGAGGGGTGCTGGCTCAGAAGGCCGAAGAGACAGGTTATGGTCCTATACAGACCATGGCACTTCCCTGCCAGCTTTAGTATGTCCCCATCACATGGTGGCTGTTCTTAGCAATGTATGCAGCACTTCCCCACACTGTGTGACCAGACCACACCACCTGGAAAAGTGGCTTACTCTGGTTTAAAAAATACTAAAGGGAACTTATTTTTTTTGGCAAACACCTGGTTCACAAATATACTGCAAGCAAGTGAGCACTGACCTGCAAACAAGACAAATTATTTTTATAACTCTTGAGGAAAGTCTGTTTAGGATTATTTTCTTTTTATTCCAGCGTTTAGTCAGACAGCATTCATTGAAGAAGTACCTATGTGCTAAAAGCTCGAGGGTTTCCCTGTCACTGCTTTAAATAGCTTTTCCCAGCTCAGCAGACATTGCACTGCTTACTTTGCAGGGAAGTGTCAGGCAGGGTTTTGTGTCAGGCACGGGAATCTGCCAGACACGCTCAGAGCTGGCTGGGAAGGGGCAGCCAAGCTCCGTGGATGGGCAGGTCTGAGGCTCTTCCCGAAATGCTCATCCCGTTCCCCTGTCTCTGTGTTCCAGGTCTGCGGGGGCTGATGCTCTCGGTCATGTTGGCCTCCCTCATGAGCTCCCTGACTTCCATTTTTAACAGCGCCAGTACTTTGTTCACTGTGGACATTTACACCAAAATCCGGTCCCGAGCGTCTGAGAAGGAGCTGATGTTGGCTGGCAGGTGAGCGCGGCCGCCCTTCCCCGCAGCCCCGGGGGTACCGGCTGCCTTCTCGCAAATCCCGGGGCCGGGCGGAGCCTGCCTGGCAGAGCTGCAGTGGCCTCCTGTGGCCAGAGCCGCCGTCCCACCGCACCGGCTCCTTTCGGCCGAGCAGACCCCGATGGAACCGAGTGTCCGTGCAGCAGCCAGGCTAATTCTCAGTGCTTCCCACTACTATTCGAAGGGAATTCCTCTTCATTTTCTTCCCAGGCTTCATGCTGCAGCATCAGTGAATTAGTTCTGGTTGGTCTGCTATTGATTTGACTCTGCACATAACAAACACAGGAAAAAAAGTGATTTTCTATGTTTTGATTGCATGTTTTGCTGTGTGCTGATGGATATTTGACATACACAATACCCAGCTTGGATTTCTATTGTTTGTTCAGTGCTAATTGGCCATTATAATTGATTTCACTAGTTGAAATACAAAATGAACATGTAAATTATTGATTAATTGCTGGTTTTTTTTTTCTTTCTGATAGACCATAGATACTTCTAAACAGATGGCTAATTGAATATCTGGCTGTGTTTACAGGGCATTTATGTTACTCTTAATTGGCGTCAGCATTGCCTGGGTTCCCGTGGTTCAGTCAGCTCAGAGTGGGCAGCTCTTTGACTACATCCAGTCAATCACCAGCTTCCTGGGACCTCCCATTGCTGCTGTTTTCCTGCTTGGCATCTTCTGCAAGCGTGTCAATGAGCCGGTAAGTGCCCACCAGGAACACTGCATGTTCCTTGGGCATTGGGAGAACTGCTCTTTTTGGTTTAGTGTCTTTTTTGAGCAACTTCTTCCTGTTTATTTTGATCCCAAGGATCCTCTGTCTCCATATCCCAGGGCCTGAGGCTTCAGAGATGAGTTTGAGAGAGTTCTTTGGTGGTCTGATAGACAAACAGTCACCCAGGAATTCCTAGATAGCTCTGAAGCTTAGGTTACCTATCACTTTGCCAAGGAGAGTATAAAACGGATAATCTGTGAAGACCTATTCTTCATAAGTAATCTTTTAGGATATTGGTCATCAAACTGCTCTACCAAACAAATCACTTTTTATCTGTCCTGTCCAATTGGGTTTTTCATTATCTCCAGGAATGGAGACTCCACAGTGTCTGTAAGCAACCTGTTCCAATGGTCAATCACCCTTACAGTAAAACAAAAAAATGTTATGCTTAAGAGAATTTCCCATATTTCAATTTGTGCCCAGACATGGCTGTGTGTGTCTGTTAGGCTTTGGCTGGAGTGCTGTACACCAGGCACCAAAACATCCATCAACAGTACTGAGAATTAGCTTTTAACTAATTACTAACAGGGCTGTTGGAAGATAAACCAGACACGGATTTCGGGCAGGATGACACACGCTGCTGGCTGGTTCCATCATGCCAGAGCTGTCAGGGATTTAGCCCTCCAAGGTAAAAGGACATGAGAGCAGCCCTTGGGCTGGAGCCTGTCCTGTAGGAGAGGATGTGTGGAGACAGCTGGACTTTGAGAGCTGGGCTGCATGGGGTGTCCTCCATATTCTTTCTCTGAGCTGCTGTTCCTTGCCCCTTTCAGCTGTACTAATGCACTGAAAGTATCTGGGTTAAAACCCCTGTGCCAAAGCCAACGTAACACACAACTACCTCCATGTTTTCTCCAGCAATTTATGGAGAGCTTAGAGCTTATTTCCATGCCTGGAATGACTCATTTTGATACTTCTTGTCACACCCGTGTCCGCAGGGTGCCTTCTGGGGCCTCATCATTGGGCTGCTGGCTGGACTCAGCAGGATGATTTCAGAGTTTGTCTATGGAACTGGCAGCTGTGCGAACCCTTCCAACTGCCCCTTCATCATCTGTGGGATTCACTACCTTTACTTTGCACTGATTCTCTTCGGGGCTACGGCCATCGTCATCCTGGGAGTCTCCTTCATGACTAAGCCCATTCCTGATGTACATGTGAGTATCACTGCAGTCCTGCTGCTCAAGAAATGGAACACAATGAAACCACCAGTTTTAAAGCCTGGTACTTGATGTACCTGTGCACATCTCAGCTGCCTGCAGCACACAGTTCTTGTAAGAAAGCCAAGGAAATGGTCTGCCTTTATCTGTCACAAATCTTCAGTGCCTTCTAATGACCTTAGACATAACAGACACTGGGGTGCCATGGTCTTACAGCTGGTCCATGTGCTGGCCAGGCTGGTTTGTCTCTCCGTAGATCCATTAAAGTCCTTTTATTCCATGGCAGCTTTACCGCCTGTGCTGGTCCCTGCGGCACAGCAAGGAGGAACGGATTGATATTGATGCAGATGAAGAGCAGGACAAGGCTGATGAAAAAGATGAGGAATCAGGTAACTGTTGAATATCTACAGATTCTGTCAGTGTATTTGAGTATCCCTGTTTCATTCCTGAAGAAACATTAACATGCCTGATATCCAAAGGCATCTTCCCTCCCAACAACCAAACCTTAGCCCACCATGTATTTCAATGGCTCATGAGCTGCCGTTACTGATCTGTCACACTCTGGGAATCAGAAGGGAAGGGGATTTGAAGAGAGAAGCCCTTGCTCTCCAAGTAGCTGGGTGGCAGCTCTAGGACTAAATCAGTGGCAATGCTTTAGGTCAGAGGCACTGGCAGAAGTGTGTGTGGCTCCAGCATTCCAAGAGAATTCACCTGGAAACAGTGGGTTGTAGCCAGGACTGAAGGCACCATGAAAGCAAACTGCAAAACCACGAGTTCACTTTGCTGGGTTTTGGTTCTGCTCCCAAGTCTCTTTTAATCAATATCCTCAAATTAATTTATTTTTCTTTTAATTCAAAGTGTAGAAATTATTGAAAAAAATGGAGTTTAAGCTTTGCAGCCTCGTCTGCTTCTCCAATAGCAGACCAAGTCTCTGGGCTGCAAAAGGCCCAAGTGATTTCTGCCAAAGGCTCTCTTGGAACATGTGGAACATTTCCAGGTGAGCTGTGAAAACAGAGTATTAACTTGATCCCTGGACTGTTTTGTACTCATATGTTTCCACTGACTGTGGCCAGACATCAGAACTGCTGTATCAATATAGGAATGCCCTCAGCCCAGAGCTCAGAGTGTGCCATGATCCGTGTCCGTGCCATGACCAGAGTGTTGTTCCTTCCAGTTAACGAGGAAAGCCAAGAGGAACCTGGCTGTGTAAAGAAAGCCTACTACTGGTTCTGTGGCTTGGACCAACAGAAAGGCCCCAAACTGAGCAAGGAGGAAGAGGAGGCCCTGAAGAAGAAGCTGACGGACACAAGCGAAGTTCCCCTGTGGAGAAATATTGTGAATGTCAACGGCATCATCCTGCTGGCTGTGGCTGTGTTCTGCCACGCCTACTTTGCATAACTCTGCTCCCAGCCCCCACACTGCTGCACTGCCAAGCAAATCGAGGGCTTGTAGATTTACACACTTAAAACACTTAATGTTTTCATCATCCACACTGGTAAAAAATCCGGGTGATTTACTCGCTGATTTTATGATCATAATCTCAACAATCTAAAGATGAAGGGCACTGGGATTTCAAGAGAGAGAATTCCTGTTTAGACACTGAACCAATGCAGGACTAACTGAGGTTCAGAGTTTCCATCCATTATTCTCTCTGCTCATGATACATTTCATATTTTAGGTTCAGAACAAGGCTTCATGAGCCATATTTCATATCAGGGTTTGTGAACTACCTTCTAGGGTTGATGATGCTATTTTGATTTTCAACCCTTCTTCTGATCTCTCAAATTTCTTTTTCCTTAGGCTATGATAATTTGTTAACGAAAAACCTACAACCACCGAGGGACTGTATTACAAATTCCAATTAAAACATCACTTTTGTCCCTCCAAACATGGGATATCTGAAGTAAAGGATTTATATGTATATCAGTGTATTTGACACTATGTCTAACTTTGCATTATCACTTCTTTCCCCTTTTTCTCACTTTCCATTGGGTTGTGTTTCTCAGTCATCAGTGCAACACTAACCTCTGAATTGATGGCATTTTGAAATTGGGGAACACCTCTTTCAATGATCCTAATAAGAATTCTGCTTCCAACAGATCCTCTGTTTAAGCTTAACTTCTAAAGGTCCTCCTCTCTTGATATTTTAATACGTACCTATACTTGAATGTGAAGCTTTTTATACAAAATACATATATTATATATACACAGGCAATACATTATATACATGCACTATATCTATTATATATATTTAAAAATATATTTAAGTGTGTGTGTGTGTATATATATATATTTATTTCTTACTGATCAATTCCCACCCTGGGATGTGAAGGACCACGTTACTGTGGGGTTGGTGTCAATGCCTTGCCTCTCTCTCTGGACTGTGCTACAAACCCTGTGCCCACAGGATGCTGGGCTGCATTTTGCAAACGCTTTTGAGGGCTCTGTGCTGCTTTTCTGCAAAGCTATAAATCCTTCTCTGAAGATTTCACTGAGAACTAGGATTCGTGCTGGCTGGCAGCATGAGTTAGCAGTTTGTGGAGGAGAATAGTCACAGCTGTGGGATATCAGCTAAACCAGGCTGATTGTCGGCACTGGATAAGTTTGGTACCAGCTGGGGACACAGGAAAAGGCAGATTTAACACTTCAAAGCAAAAAACAAGAGATTTTCTTTTCATCTCATTCAGCTGCCTGGGGAACCAAGTGTAACACGAAGATGTTGGTTTGCTTAGTGAAGCTGCAGCAGTTCCCTGTTCCTTGTTGCATTGTCCCAAAGCATTTCAGAGGATGGCCCTGACTGGAAAAAGTGCAGCTGAAAGGGAAGGCAGTGCAGTCCCTAATGTGCCACACCACTGCTGCTGCCTCCTGCAGCTCTAATCACTCTCACCTCCTAATCCTCTCACAGCATCTCTGCTTCGTTTGAATCTAACCCAAAACGCTCTGGATTCCAGGACTGCTGCTCTTCAGTAGAATTGCTGCTCTTCAGCACAACCCCTGCAGTATCCTGAAAGGTTTTGCATAGGCCAGATCTAATCAATGCTACAGAAATACCAGTGCAAGCCTTGTTTTCCTTACGCTTAACACAGAGTATTTTAAAGACCATGGAATGAATTATATTTAATGAACTATGAAGAGTTGTATGTATTAAAATACTTGTATATTTGTAAGTGTTTGGTGTCCACAAAGTGACGGGATTTTTACACGATGTGATGGAAGACAGAGAAACTTCATTTGGTGTCTCGATTTTGGCTCTGGGTAATAGTAATGGATGAAAAACAAACAAGGAAGACTTCACTGAGGATTGCCCAGATCCCTCCTTGTCATCCTTTGCTACGGAACGAAAAAAAAAGATGAAATTATAGAGTGATTTGGATAAAGGCAAATAACACAACTGATTTCCTGACAGGCTGAGCAGCCTTTGGATGACCTGGTTAATCAGGCACCATCACTTCAGTTTCCTCCTCAGGACTACAGAATCTTGAAAATCTAACCCACAGTTTCCCAGGAATGTTCCCTGTATGTCCTCAGCAACCTGGTTTTATTCTGGTCTGAAAACTGGACGTTGTAGAGGGAAGAGTTCAAATGTTTCCATAAAGTTGGAGAGCTGCTGCTGAGTCCTCTCATTCTGTAGAATTCCATAGAAAAATTGCCTGATATTGTGAACAGCTGATAAAATGTTCATGTTCAGCTTAGCGTGAAATGTCCCCTCAGGTCTGTAGTTGTTGCATTCAAAGACAGTTTCATGACTCTGAGAAAGAAAGTGGCTTTTCCTCAGTTCTCAAGGCAGCTCTGTCCATGTCCCAGCTGTGGTTGGGGACACTCAGACTAAACCCAGGGGCAGCTGAGGCTGTGCTGGGCGTTCTCAGGCTCTGGAGGTGGGAACCCTGAGCACAGGGTTGTCCCCCACATTTGACTGAACATTTGAAATACTTCTGGGCAGTGGTGAGACTCCAAATAAATCTCTGGCTCACAGCACAAAGTACCTCTATGGCAGGTAGAGTGTAACATAGCTCTGCCTCAGGGGATCTTGAGACATCCCAGCTTATCCTGTCAGGTAAGATACAGGGTTACAGCTTATTTCGGTGAACTTTAGTTAGTTATACAGATTTATTTAAAGTGAACTACACAAATAAAACAAAAAATTCCCCTAGTAGCACTGTCAGCCAATTAGGACACTGTTCTGTAAAGAACACACACTAATCAGTATCTTCCGTTTAAGAATTACTATGTAGTTTTTAGGCCGAGTCCTGAAAAAGGGTAATCACTGTTCATTTATGTTTTAATTTTTCTGTATCACCCATAAAAATTTATCCAAGTGTCTCACAAATGTTAAATGTTAATGATCATGAGAACACTCTGTTCTTAGAGCTCAGAATTTGGGTTTATTGCTCTTTGTTGCTGAAATGCTGGGGGAGGAAAGGTCTGTGGCTTAACCTGGACACCTCTGCAGTAACCACGGTCTGGTTTTAACCAAAGGGTCTGTCCCTGGGGAACCAGGACATGGCACGAGGCTGAGCCCTGCAGGTGCAGGGGATGGTGGTGATCAGAGCCCCAGCTGCAGCCAGGATTGCTGATGGCCCCAGTCCCCACTGCACCTCCTCAGCTGGCAAACCCAGGCGTGTTCGTGTGAGGGGAAGGCTGACACGAAACCAAGGAGCAAAGGTAAATGATAAATCCATGTGTTACCAGGGGGACTGGCATTTGGGAGGAGAGCTCTGGAGCCTCACTCACTGTATTTGAAGAGCACTTGAGCTGTTTGAAGTGTTGAGCCAGAGGAGGGTTTAAAGCTGACATTCCTAGGGACAGGCAGCACAGGGAATGGCTGGTCCCAGTCTGTGGGTGTTTTAATTGATTTAATGGCCTCGTGTCCCAGCTGCAGGTGTCTGTGTCCTGCTCCTGCAGTGTTCTGTGGGCAGCAAGGAAGGGAGCAGTGATCAGAGAGAGCTGCTCTTGTGCTGGACTGGAAATCCAGGGACCCAGATCTGCTAAGAGGGCAATACACCCCTGAGAAAGGTGGGAGATGCACAACACCCTGACTGCTCATCTTGTCACCTACTGTGGGCAGCTGTGAAAAAGAATAGTTCCCTGGAGCTGCTGTGCCCAGTGTGTGCTCACCTGGCAGTGCCTGAGGCCGGAGCCCTGTGCTGCCTGGAGCAGCACCAAGGGGCTGAGGTGTGTGAGCTCGTGGCTGCTCTGTGCAGTGTTGTTGTTTACAGTATCAGAGCCTATAACTTTAAAAATGTGGCTTAGATGCAAAGTATAACAAATTATTAAAATGGTTTTTATTCATTCAAATTGCAAATTTTGTCTTGCTAAAAATAGGTCCTGTGCTTTGAGCATATTAGCTTTGTGTGTAGTCACAAAGACACTCTGCCCTTTTGGTTTAATGTAGTTAGCCAAATCTGACTTTCCCAGACTATTTTGTCCTTAGACAGACCTCTCACTTTACATTATTTTTTATTTTTAATAGAAAATGTAGTGGTGGGAATCAAATATACTCCCTGCTGTGGAACACGAAGAGATGGAATGAAAAGCTGCCATTTTCCAGAGCAGGAGCAAATGGTTTCCAACCCTCGGCCTCGTGAAAGGAAACAGGGACAGGGACATGAGTTCGTAGTTGCAAGAGCAAAGCACCACAACATCCTTAACCTTCTGGAAACTCTTAGAAAAAATTCAAAGTGAGCCCTACCTGAGTAGGACACAAGGCTCATCCAGGAAGGTTTCATGTCCCATGGGTGCAGCTGAATTGTCTTCTGGTGTCGCTGAGAATTGTTGGGCAGAATTGTTTGAAAGCTCAATCTGGGTCAAGTGTAACTGAATTAATTCCAGTATTGACCCAGGACCACATTAATTATATCTGGGCCTTCATCATTGGTGGCTTCAAGCTAAAAAGACAAATCACTTTCAGTGATGTTAGAAACCTGCCTTGGTTTGGAGCCATGGGAGTGGAGAGTGCTGGGGGGGACTATTGCTGACACCAGAGACCTGCTGCCCACACAGCACTGCCTCTGAAATTATGATGGGTGAGATCCTGAGGTGTTAATATATGTATTTGTAATGTGTATAAAGCAATTGAAAGGATCTTTCCCAGGATAAAAAAACCAAAACACACTGGGACATTTAGTTAGGAGTTTTACCTCTTTGACTACTTTCAGGTACATTTGAGATCTCAAAGGTCTTTTGTGAAGAATGTGAAGGGACATTTCAGATGTTGAATTGTGGCTGAGAAACTAATTTTAGGAGGGAGATTTTGGAATCAGCATATTACTGTGAGAGCTATTGTGTGTTACATTTTATTGCAGCTGGAAAAAGGATTTTGTAGAGTGAAAATGTACCCTTAATTCAGGTTGCATACAGTGAGGGTTACAGGACCAGTGTGATGTCTCCCTGCTCTGTGCACTGTCCCCTCATCTCCCAGGCTGGGACAGGCTGTGCTGGCCAGTCCTGCACAGTGACCCAGTGGGAGACAGCACATCTTGGGACACCAAGACAATGCAGCTCTAGAAACACCACAGATTACAGAAGTGTTGTGCAATAATTAGGATTATTTCTGCATTAGCTGTGCTCTCTGCATCCTTTGCTTCACACAGGCTGTTTAACTCTGCCCCTGTGGCGTTTGTTGGGCCGTGTTCTGGCCAGTGACCTGCTGCAGGCTGGGCCCCCCCAGAGCACGGGACTTTGAATTATTAGATCTGCAATCTTTGTGTCACTAAATACAGCTTTTTAAGTGAAAACCCCGACTAACAGTGGTTTCTGGCTGTTCCATGTGCAGAGTTTGCATTCTGGTGTTTACACAGGCAGTGCATGGTCTCTAAAGCCCCTGGGAATTCCTGTTGTGACTGAAGTATCGTGTCATGTCAGGTGTGGCTGTGCCAAAGAATGGCTGAGAGAGAAGCTGATGTGTGGGAGGGCACCACTAGTGCCCACAGCTCAGAGTTCAGCTGAGGCTTTGTTCCATTTCTGTGGGTGAGACAAGAACACTGATCCCAAGTAGAGCCTTTATATTGTCTTTAGAGCAGTGATCAGGCACATGCTCCGAATGCAGTTCTTAAGGCCCAAGTTGGCTGAATTTCTTCTAGTGAGAGCAGTTCAGTGTGGATGGTCTTATTTCTACATCTGAAAAAGCGGATTATTTTGGGAACTTACTGGAGGGTGATACCTGAATGACTGGGGAAGGCTGTGACAAGGTTGGAACTGAGCTAAAATGACGATTGTCGCTGCATTCTCCTGCAGCAGTTCTGTAAGAGCAGCTAAGCCTGCCCTGTGCTCTCCAGTCCTTTAGCATGTGATTCAGCTGCCTGGCTTCTCTTATTGAGTTGGATGCACTCTGGCACCAATATGTATTACGTATGAGTGCCTTATGTGTTTAAAAGGCAGAGTTCCTGCAAGATCCTGCCTGGAGGGAATGAATCCAACTGACTCAATACTTTAAAATCACATCTTTACAGGAGGGGAAATTTGCCCTTTGGTTAGGCTGTGGAGGAGAACCATTTGAGCTGTAATCAGTCCTACAGGAGGAGTTTACCCTGGGTAAGGCTAATGCAGTTTGCTCTGCGACCGTGGCTTTCAGTGGGAAAGCAGCCCTGAAAAATAACCCCTTAAGAGACCTGCTGCAGCCTCTTTGTAGCTACAGCGTGGCACCTTCTAGAAACAAAAATACCATGTGAGAGCAAAACCTGAGTGAAAACAAAAGGGGCTTGCTGTGAAGCTGAGTCAGCTGCACTGTCTCACCTTCCTTGGTCGCTGAGAAGGGCCAGGGTTGCTCTGCTCACTTGGGTTATTTCTTTGCCCAGGACTCCTGTTGATGCCTCTTAAATGACACCATTGCAACTGGAGGCAGAAATGTGCCACATGTCTGTAGTGACTGGCCTTGAACTCACAGTGAATGAAACGCTGCTGAACTTCCCACTGCTTCCACTGCCCTTCAGCTCTAACCACAGGAACTACCACCTTATTTCCTCCAGACAGGGTCAGTCTGGTTGGTCAGGTTTTGCTTCCACAAATAGCAAGAGTTTTGTGTGCTACCCTCAGTTCTATGAAGTGAAAGGTTTTTTAAAAACTGCTGATTTTTTTTTTAAGAAAAACAAATGCAAATAATAATTTTTTCAAACTAGAACTTGACATTTTCAGTTCTGTCCTGTTTATCTCCTCACCTCTCTGTTTAGGCAGCTGTTAATCACAGAATATGTGAGGTTGGAAGGGACCTCTGGAGATCTTCTTGCCCTGGTCCTGTTGGACTAGATCAGTAGGATCAGTTTTCCTCTTGTCCCATCTTTCTCCCTGAAAAGTGACCAAGATGGCAGAACTTATCAGTTCTGACACAACACTTACCTTTCCATTATACTTGTTAATTTGGGTACTCAAAGGACAGATTACAGGTCTGCAGAACTACAAAATGCCAAGTACCAGCACAACCCCAGAGGTGCTTCTGTTCCATACCATAACCAATGGCAGACTGGGCCAGCCCCCTCTCCTGTCAGAGGCACAGCCTTACCAAGGGCTCCCCTAGTGAAGCCTCTCTCCTGATTCCCTCAGGGAAGCCCTTCTATGACATTGCCATTGCTTTTTCTGGCTTGGTGCTCCAAATGGTTCTAATCCCACCTTCAACAAATGTTTGCAGCAAAACTCGTGTAAATTCCTGTGTTAGATCAATTTCTCAGCACAGGCAAAATTGCTGGAGGAGTTAATTAGGAACCTCTCTAATGTAATTAGTTATTGATTAATGGTTGATAGGCTGAGGTTTCAGAAAAAAAAAAGTAGAGAACATTATGAAGAAAACAGAAAGGGCTGGTGTCTTGTATCAGGAAAATCTTGGTAACTCAGCCAATAACTCCTAGTGGAGGATTCCAGACTTCTTAAATTTTCTTTTTCCCGATTACTCTGCTTTCTGACCTGCAATATAGATGTGAATCTGTTGGCAAATGGCTTTTCAGAGGGAACTGATCAGGAGTAAGTGAGGAAGAGAGTTTTGGTTCTGAAGGTCTCGTATAATCGTGCACCTCTTACAGCCAGACAACAACAGAGGGCAACAGATCTCTAGAAAAGATCGCGCCTGCAGAAAGGTTTCCACTCGATGGCTCGGATGGCGCTTTGGGCAGCTCTTGCCACGACCTCACGGGGATCATCCAGACACTCCTGAAAGGTGTCCGTGTGATTCAGGAGCGTCTCGCGGCCCTCGGGGAGCTCAGCCAGCAGCGTGAGGGCTTTGATCGCGTTCAGACGGGCTGCGCTGGTTTCCTCAGCAACCAACTTGAGCAGAGGTGGGATGGCTTCAGCTGCCATGGCTGAGGATCTCCCTGCAGAGAAAGGAACCGGCTTTGGCTTATGGCATCTCATCAACATCCCTTTGGATTGATACTTGGCACTCCCTGCCTGGCTACAGCTCTGAACAGCCCGGGGGTGCAGTGCACAGGGGCAGGACATGCCCTTCTTCTGGAGACCAAGGCTGGCTCCCAGCCGTTTATATTTAAGAAAAAAGATCTTTCCCAGTTAACTTTATCTGCCTTGCACGCTAGGATTTCATTTGCAGCAAGCATCAAATGATAGAATAAACTGTTTTTTGGAGGGTGGGGTGAGTGGGGTGTGTTAGATACCCTTAAGAACATGCCCCATTCTTGCATTTTTAAAGACACTTCAAACACTGAGATCCATTCCCGTGTTGTCTCCGGTAGCCAGAGGAAGGGTTGCAGAGGAGGACTGGAACACAACTGCTGTTACTAAGAGTCTTTTATGTCTAATTACTCATTCATCACAGGGAGAATTTAGCAGTTAGTATTTTCAGTGTCATGTAAGTTACTTGGGAGAGCTGCAGACCTGATTAATATTCATTGCTCTTCCAGCTGTGAGAGAAGCTGCCTGGAACCACAGCATGTTTCCAGAAAGCAGCGCTCCTGTGCCGAGCGCTGGTGATTCAGCACAGCTCCAGGTATGAGGATCTGTGTGGTCTGGACTTGAATGGGAAACGTTCCCCCTCTGGAGCAGCACTCTGGAGGGAAATGATGCAGGCAGGGTAGAGAAATAACTTCTCGACCTACTTCACAGAACGAAATGTGAAATAGCCTGTTCCTGCATTGCACTGTGGGGAAGCAACAGTAGTTCAAGACATTTAAAGAAATGTCCTGATCTTACAGTTTCTTGAGGAGCTTTAACACTGTCAGAAACCGAGGACTGGGGGGGTAGAGGAGGCAAATGTTTTGTTTCTGAGTTGCCTTAGAATTGGATTTCCAGGAGGTTTCCCGGCAGAGCTGCCTCTGACTCTCACCCTGAGGAGTGACAAGAGCGAACATCAGTGCTCCTGCTGCACTAGCCTGGACTGCAGGATCGGTGTCTTCCAGCAGGCTCACTAGCACAGGGATAACCTCTTCGTCATGCACTGGAAGTTTTCCCTCTGGATGAGAACTGTGCAGAAAAGATGGGGAAGTTGCTTTTTTTGAACTGTGCCTGCAGGCCCTGCAGCCCCCCCAGCCTGTTCGTGCCACCAGCACTGCACACTCCTGTTTGTCCCTTTGGAGTGACTGTTCCTGCTGGGAACTAAAGGGGGGTGTGTTTGTGCCTGGTGGCTGTTGAACCTACAGGTGGTACACCCTGGTGATGTCACAGTAACCCAGGTGCATGGGCTTGACCATTTTTTAGCTTATTTTTAGGGGTTATTTGGATTTTTTTTTAAACTCTTTATGAACACTGGAGACTGATGGGCAGCAGTGTGGAACAGGATGTAAGGTTAAGGATGCTGGTGGTCCCAATGGCAATGAGCGAGAAACCTGGCTGTTGAACCCTATACAGATTTTATAACCTGATAAATCAGGGGTCTGCAATTAATTTTTCTCCCAGGTCAATTTTCTCTCTTTGTTTCCAGCCTCTCTAATGAGGGGAGTATTTAATGTGGCCCAGCTACTGCAGGGCCCCAGAATGTAGTTGATATCCATACTCCAGGTGCATTTGACTTTCTCTCTCTGACTCACGATAATTACAGTCTCTTCTCCTCTAAGCCTTCTCTTTGTTACAGGACATGAGCAAATGTTTTGTGCCAGTTGATATATAGACTACATCATCTGCAGACCTCTTTAAACTAGACATCTGTTGAATGCTTTTATTATATTTTCTGGTTGCAGGACTGTGGACTTAAGTTGTTCCTTTCATCCACTCTCTGATACACAAATTTAATATAAAGATTGCTTTTTCTGATCCAGCCCTGACGTACACAGCAGCCTGTGTCAGAAAACTATTTCTGTCCTCAATCACAGCGAAAGTTTCCCAGGACCTTTAATTTTCTGAGAGTGTTGTCCAAAAACATAAGGGAGCTTCTCCCTACTCCACAGTGGTCAGAATCCTGTTTTTACAACATTTTTCATGCAAGATTTTTTTCTCAGCAGTGCTGTACCAGGAAAAATCCTGATTCCACTGCCAATACTGAAAACAAACAGAAGGAGAAGGAATGACTGATCAGCATCTGCCTTTTTGAGTGATTTATAGCAGTTAGGGTATTTAGAAGTCTCCTATCTACGGGTGCATTCAGGCTGATAGTGCTTTATGTGTGAGATGTGGCAGCTTCACCGTGCAGTGGGACACTGGAAACTACTGGCATTGATTTACTCCTGCAGGGAGTACTGCCTTGGGCTTTAGCATTATGGACAGGTTTGATTTCCTTACCTGATTTCTAACAGCACCTGAGCTGCTTTGCCTCTGATGGCTGCTGAGGGGTGTGTGAGCTTTGCCTTCAGGGCACCGACAGCACCAGTTGCCAGGGCTTCCGAAACCTCCACGCGCAGGCAGTTGGAGAGGGTGTCCAGGATCAGCTCCAGGATCTCCTCCAACTCAGACTGCAGTTTCAGTACGAGGGGGGGAATCAAACCAGCCTGCAGGACACCAGCAGCTCCTGAGAGGAGACAGGGGAGGAAGGTGGGTGAGGGCTGAGAGCACTGACTGTCATACCTGCGCTTGTAATTTCTCCATAGGACCAAATACAGATGGTAAATCATTTCCTTACACAGATTGAGAGGTGGAAAATGATCCAACACTGCCCTGTTCTTAAATGTCTTTTTAGCATTTCTTAGGGAAGCTTCCCCAACACTCCTGTAGATCATCAGCCCAGGTAATGACCAACATGGCAATTGCTCTGATTTTCCAGTTTCTCCCACTGTAATATTTATCCCAAAATCATCCTTGCGAAGAAAATACAGAAAATATTACAAAGTCACCTTCTATCCAGCCTTTCCAACTGCTCTCAGCATGAACAGATGCTGAGAGAGGCTGCAGTGTGAGCCTTTAGAGCTCATGCTTTGATTCTCCACTGTGGTTTCTAGGGGGGGAAGTCAGGATTTTGGGAACTGGCAGCTCCCTCACGTATTTCTTTGTAGTGATTCTGTCACAGCAAAAATTTAAATTCTCAACTTTCCAGCCGTCAGTGCTCTTGCACTGGCTCCTCAAAAACAGCATCAAAGGTGGAGAGATCATCATCTGCCCTGCAAGTGATGTCTTTGCTGTGAGCAAGAGCCTGATTTGTACCGTTTCTTACCCTTTGCTAAGTCAACACTGAAACAGCAATGCCAGGGGAAACAGAACGTACTGTCCACGAGTAACTATGTGAACACAAAATTCTCCAGCTGTCTTGTTGCTAAGACTGATTCTTCGGTTGCTAAGAGAAATGTGGCTCCTTTCAAAGTGATTCATATATAGTTAGATAAGGAAGTTTTGTGGGTAAGAGTTGTCAAGGTATTTTCAAATGAATCTCCACAGAGGAGACAGGAGGGAAGGAGATTTTAATGACCCTTGGTTGTGCATGGGAGAAATCCCTCAAATTGACAATCAGGTGAAAAACATGACTCTAATCTGAAGGTTATTTTGTTGTACATATTTCTGAGGTTTTGCTGACACTGAGTAACTTCTTATGTTACTGACTTACTAGGATCCACTTCACTAATGGCAAAGCAAAGAAATGCCTTGGGCTGATATTATTACAGCTTTACTACCTGTGCAGCATTTGGAGGGCAGTTGCTGTGAGAATTCGAATAAGGAAAATCAGTTTCAGACAATTCACTCTTGAAGGCCAACAACATTTTACAGGCAAGGATTTCTCCTTGTGCCACAAAGGCAAGTCAGGAAAGGAAAGTGAAAAGATGTTCTTTGAAGCTGTGGCTCTGTGTGTCACTGCAGGGGGGAGCTGCCACTTTCACAGTGAAAAAAACCCCAGCTGACCCTTTGTGTATGTCCCAGGGAGGAACAAAGGAAGAAATTTGTCCAAGATCAGCTCCAGCCCATTCGTGCTGTCCCTGTGGAAGGATGTGATCCAGGACATCTGCTCTGGGAGAGGTCCCTGAGAAGGAGGCACAGCTTGCACAGCTCACTCCATCCCCAGCATTAACCCCCTTGGCAAGGATTGCTGCTGTTTGGATTGAGGGTTACAGGGACAGGAAGGTTTGGGGGGCTTAGACAACAGTAAGAATATGTCTGGAAATGCTCCATGCCTTATGGAATCCCAGGCACTAGGGAACCCACTCCCTACTTCACCAGTAGTGAACTGCTCCCAAGGAAGCAGATTAAAGCAGGCTTAGATGACTGTAAATCATACCCAGAATTACTGTAGCCACCCTTCCCAACAGTCTTTTGAAACTGCCTGTGAAAGACAAGATTTTTCAAAGGCAACTTTTAAAACTCCTCCCAAAGCTCTTCATGGAAAGAGACTGTGGCCTGAGTGTGTGAAATTGGGATCCCCAGACTGCTCACACTGTGTGCACTTCTAAATTCTGCGTTGCTGTGGGCATCAGTATAAAATCATAATTTGGGAGGTACCATTTCAGAGGAAGTCAAGAATTGGAGGTGATAGACTTTAGGCTGACACTGCCTGTTCCAAGCACCTTTGTGTAGCTTTGACTCACATGGATCTTTCCTTGGGGCAGTGTCACACCACAGGCATGGGTCACATCATTCCATAGCAAACCCTTGCTGCACAGAGCAGCCACACTTGGGCTGAGCCCAGAGAAGCCACTGCTTGATTTAACTTTGCTTTCCCTCTCTCTGTCACCACTGCTATTCCATTCTCTCTCCCTTTCTTATGCTGGCAGATGTACTTTTCTCTTTCCTATTTTTTGTACTTGCTTTCAAATACTTAATAAGCATTTTTTAACCCATCATCTTCATTTTCCTTTTTAGTTTCCTGCAATTCCCTCTCTTTCAGGACTTCCTTGCTAAGTTCTCTCAGTTCTCTTGACTCTATCATCATTCAGACAGGATGCATTCAGGCTTCATTTCTTTGTGTCTGTGTTTCACTCATCTAAAAGGTCCCACCAATACCTTCTCCCAGCCAGGACTGCTTTTATTTTGGGCAGCCATTAAGTACTATTTATTCTGGGATCAGATCCCAGTGTAGATGGTGGTGCTTATTTTGTATGAACCTCAGGATGTTCTCATTTCTTCAGAAATACATTTTATTTTCCCAGGCCAGGTCTCTGTACCATAAACTTTCTTACCTACTGCTTTTGTCAAGCTGTCCCAGCTGAAATGTTGTCGTGCTACCAGAGGGAGCTTCTCAGACATAAATATAGAAACAAAGATGAATTGTTTGACCTTGTCAAGAGTCTCAGGGTGGTGAAGAGGGCGGAGAGGAAAGGCCATCAGCAACAACAAGAGACTACCTAACACTGGGACTGAAATTTCCACGTGGAAATTCATCACGGTTGTCCCAGGCAAACCACAGGATGAAAGGTCTAGAGAGGGAAAAGGGAGGAGACAAAACCAATGGCAAGTTGTTGAGAGACACTTGTAAATTGGAGCAGTCTCAGACCCTTCCACCCTGGTGAGTGAGCAGTGGCAGGGGAAGGTAAGCTGGGCTCTCTAGTCCTACACTGAACACACAGTGGCTTCCTCAGGATCTTGACTTGCCATTAAAATACTGTCCTTTCAAAGGAGATTTATCTATTGCAGAGAGTGTTCTGGATACCCTGAGCACAGTGAAGTAGTTGGGAAAAGTGTTTTCAAAATGCAAATAGTTGCATTTGCAGCTGCACGGTTAACGTCATTATTGATCTGTTTTTCTGAGAACTTGTAATCTTCCCTTGGGCTGCTTTTTATCTGAGCACTCATCTCTTCCTTCTCAGAACCCTCTGGCCACTCTCATCCTCCCTTTCCTGATTCCTTGTTCAAATAGGCCCAAAGAGGAGTTGCCATTTATTCTGTTCTCTCAGGATGGCTGCAGGGCATGTAAACAAGTTAAATTTCATAGAAGACAAAGGAGTCATTTATGGTACATAACAGTGGTGTTTTGTTTTGGTTTTCAATTACATAAATCAATTAAATCACATTACAAATCCCTTTCCTTAAAAATGCTGGTTTTCAACTCCAAATGTTTGTTTTAGTCTGAAGCATGAGCCTCGTGTGTGGCCACAAAGGGACGTTTGGTGTGTATATAACAGTGAAATAATATGGAAACACAGACTGTATAGAATAGGAATCTCTGGTGGCATCTCGGGTGTCTGTCTGTGATGGTCACACACTGATTTGAAATGCTCAGTAAAGGCATTTCTGCTTAGGAAGGGGCACACAAGGAAAAGAAAAGCAGGGCCAGACAGGAAAGAGAAAATGGGAAGCAAAGGGGAAGGAAAATGCTGCTTGGAGTGACGGTGTGCCACCAACGCACCCAGCTGTGACATCCCCAGGGGAGCTCAGCTGGGAGCAGCCAAACTGCTGGGTCTGTCAGGTGTCTGGCTCACACTGCAGCATTTAGCACTGCTCTGGAGGGAGCAGAGTGTTCCTCACACCCCTGAGTGCCGTTGGACACGAGGTGAGTGCAGGAGCTGCTCTGGAACACCCTCCTGAGTGACTCCTCACTCACTGCTGTGTACAGGGAAAAACATTCATTTCTTCTTCAGACTCACCGAGATCTCTGAGTCACCAGTCACAAGAGCACAGTTTGAGAACCTCGTAGTAGCTAATTTAGTGTTAAGATTCAGCATTGTGAGTCTCGGTGCTCCCAGCATTGTGGCTGTGTCAGGGAGTAGATTAAATATAATACTATAAATACTATAAAGCTGGGCTGAACTTTCTGGTAAGTCTGGAGCAGGAGCAGACCACATTCAGTGAACCTGAACTCACCAGCTTAAAATCCATCAGGTTTATCCAGCCTTCTACCTAAAGAGGAGAATTCTGTTGACATCTTTGAAAATCAGAATATTTTCCTCCTCTTTGCAAAATTAATTCTATCTTTCCATGATAATTTGACAGGAATAAACAGCAGTGTCCCAAAGGATGACTGTGCCTATAGACAGAGAATATGTCTTATCTGAAAGGACTGAGAGGTGGGAAGTGTCTGTTTAAATGAAGAGCTACTGGGGTATTAAGAGAACTGAGGAAAACACTGCAGGGATTGGGTCGGACTAGGAATAGTAAACAATTCTGTTTCAAGCCATTTCAAATCTGAGCATTGGCCACGTGCATTTCTGTTATGAGAGCTTTGGGGATAAAATAAAACCAGGTATGAAATCAAACTCAACAGCAATGTCTGTCAGATCCTCACTAAAAATACAACAACTTCAGAAAACTTCGTAAGACTTATAAAAGCATTACGGGATCTGCTTTTGAAGCCACTTAGAATTTTTCCAACACTAAGGAATTTGGGATGCTGTCTGAATGAAAGACATGGCAGAAATTAAGGTTTTAAAAAGATTAAAGTCAGCAGTACCCTGCAGAAGCACATGATGTGGCTACCTCTGGGGATCCTTTAAAAATCCAGAAGGTTTCCGGCATTAACAAGGAACAGAAAAGATTGGTCTGGTAAACAAGAGATTCCTAATCCTCAGTAAAGAATGAAAGAGACTCCTGCATATCTTGATTTTGGTTTTAGAAACTTTGCTTTAGTGTGTGTGCAACTGTAATATCAAGGCACCACGGAAAAAATTAACATAGAAACTACAACTGATATATCTGCATTGGCTTCTCTGTTATAATACAGAAACCCAAGAAACAAATTCACAGTTTAAAAAAATAATTGTCATTTTGGTAATTTAGGCCATCTGAATCATTCATGCCCTATGAAAAGAGGGATAAGATCTAAAGAACTTCAAGATTCTGGTCTACAGTGTCTTTTGTCACAGCATCTTCAGCAACCCTGGGGATGAATTAGACACAATAGACTCGTGCTTCACATAGAAGGAGTTTCCAAAATGAAAAATAAATCTCAGGTTCTGCTTTTGTCCAAGAATTATCTGCAATTCAAGATCAGTAATTGAGGAAGACAAGCCTCCTGGTTCTGACTGATGGCACTGTCAGATCCTTTAGTGTGAAATCACCCAAAACCCGATGGTGGAAATAATGGAATATGCTTCCTGTTGTAACAGTGCACAGCCCATGAACTGTGGATTGCTGGGCATTCACATGGGATCTGAGGGCAGGCTCCAAATGAAAGCAACTTCTCCTTCCTTTAATAAAACTGGATCGATTCCTTATCATACACGAGAAAGCAAACAATCAAATGAAGGTGAAACAAATAACTGAGAAACACTGGCTTGTATTTTTTCCCAGCTGTAATTGTTGATAGGCTGCTTGGCCAGGGCAGGATAAGCAGTGGTGTCTTTTGCAATTTATTTATTTAGTCTTCAGAACTCGAGCTGTTTACATCTCCCATATAAGTAATTTTCTTGAAGTTTTCTACATTTGTAGCTTAACAGATGGACACACTCATGGTCCTCCTTTGTACCTAAATGAGAACTATTCCCAAAAAGCTGAGTCTCAACCCTTGAGGCTGCCCCATTTCAGATTTTCCAAGTCAAAATCTGTCCTTTCTTTCCAGTTGGTCAGTGATGGGGACGTGTAGCTGTGAGATGAGGCTGGGAGGGACCAGTGCAGCCATGAGACACTCTGCTGATCTGCAGCTTCCCAGGTCCCTGTTGTGCCCCAGCGTTCCCAGGAAGGACTGAATTTACTGAATTTCTCTGCCCAACAGAGAAAATGTTGAGAAGAGAAGCTGGGCTGGCAGGTTCTCACCCAAACACTGACTTAAACCTTGGATTTTATATTTCTCCCAAGCGTGTACATCCGGAGAGCAGAAAGTGTTCCGGGTTCCTGTAGCAAGTTGCAGTCCCAGAAATTGCTGCAGTGAGATGAAGGTGACATTATCAGCCTGACACACGTCCAGGTGATCGTTGCTTACACTGTAGCACATTTGAGAGATTCCTGGGGAGAAAGGTCTGCCTTGTCACAGAGCCTTGGAAAGATGTGTGAGCTCATTTCCTACAGAGATTATTGTCAGCCTGGCTGCGGAGAGAGGAGTGGATGGGAAAGGAGGAAGCACAAAGTTGTTTCTACTGAGTCAGTTGAACAGTTGGGGAACAATCAGAGCCAGTTTTCCAATGTCTTACACTAATAAAAACAGTTTTGAACTCTTAAGTCCAACTGCCCTTCATGTTTGAGAGATGCACAACTGCAAGTTTTCAGAACTTCAGCTGATAGAATAGACTTAAACAAATAATCTCTCCTCTTTGGGGGCAGAGGGTCAAAACGTTAGAGCAGCATGAATGAAGGTCAAGAAACAGTTTTCTCAACTACCTTAAATTTCTCCACCTGGAAGCTACACCTGTGCAACTGGAACTCTGCAGAATGGCACTGCTCAGCCAAATGGCACTGTAATAGTTTGGTTATCTTAACGTTCACCTTTTGCAACTCATGAATTGACCTCACGTGCTCAGGCATAAAGGAACATTTTTTTGGGGTTTTCTCCCCGGGAAAAATGTGTCATGAAGAAGGTGAAAGCACTCTCTGAACCTCTATAGTACAACTGAATCACAATCCATCAGAAACAGAAATATATGAGTGAGGAAGTTTCTTATATAGATTTGATTATACTTCTGTCAAACAATAAAAATGAGAGGCTTAAAGCAGCAAAATATCTGGAATTCATGATGTGTCAGATTCTGAGGAATTTTGTCCTGAATATTAACATAAACTTGCTTTGAAGATATGAATCATTGCACAGACTGAAAACTGAACAGACTGGAAGACTGCAAATAGTAGAAGACAACAGGAGGAAATTAATGGGAACACGAATTCAGTCTCATTGTGTAAGCACTTCTTTTTTACATTTTCTCCATTGTTAGAAGGGTGGCAGGTTTTTTTTGGTTTTGGTTTGTTTGTTGGTTTTTTTTTTCCCCTTCTTTTCTGCTTTAAAAAATGACCTGATAGAAATTTCAAATTCAAAGAAGCTGGAGAAGCTGTAGTGCTGACAAATGCCCTGCTCTCATTTGCTGAGCAGGCAGGCTGGCAGAGCTGCAGGAAGGCAAAATTATCCTACAGTTCCCACTGCTTACTCTGGTGCCAAGAGGAGCACAATTGAATGGGTACAACTGATAAAACCTCCTGGAAAAGAAGAATACAGTACTATAGGTGGGTGAAATCCTTTCCTGCTTCAGATGCTCTGGCTTGGCAATTTTGTTTGAAATGAGGAGACACATCTTGGTTAGAGCCACAGGCCCAGATGGCTGCACCACGCGAGGATGGGAAGGCAGGTGGAGTCTCCACTGCCCACTCAGCCCTGCCACTTTGCAGAGTCCATGTTTTCCATGGAAAGCCATGTTCAGGAGGAGGAGTACTTTATACTACTCAGTGAAAACTGCATTCTGTTCTGACTGAGGTTCTACAATAGTGCTTTCCAGTATGTTTTAGTCTACGTTTTATTTCAAGCAGTGAACAATTCCTAAATATTAACTGAGCAGAAGAGAGCCAAGGTGTGGGCTGCTTTTGAGGATGATTTGTTTTTTGAAGTGCCTCCCCTGTAAATGAGTTGAGGGTTTTATTCCTCCAGTGAGCTGTAAATCACAGACTCAAAGCAGTCGATCACAAATAGGCCCAGGGCTTAATATGCATATTTTCTGATTAGAGGTGCCTTCCTGAATGAGGCTCTGAGTGAGTGAATGAGGGGTTCTTGCAGAGAGACCTTTTGCATCATTTATTTGGAAAATAAGTAGTGCAGTAGAACCCAAGCCACTACGGCAAAATGAACCTGTTACTTAACCTGGACTAAAATATTAGGTCCAGCTTCTGTAAACGTGGCAGATTAAGCACAGGCACTTCACCAGTGCTCCTAATGTGCTTATCTTTAAGAACATTATAAACAGAGGATTCAAAACACTGTTAAACAGAAGGAGAGAATCAGATTTGCAACAATCATAACAGATATCAGAAACTATCAGCTGATAGAAATGAGTGCTGTTTTAATATGCTTTTTAAAATAACATTGTTGTAAGTCTGAAAAGCTACATTAATTCAAAGATGTGATAAAGTGTTTATCAGTTTAATCAGTTCCTTTGTTAGATAAGGTTGGCACAATGTGCTCTGCCCATTCCATCCCCCAGTCAGGAAGAGAGTGGCTCAGATGGCTAAATGTGCGTTTTTAATGTCACCTCAGAGTCAGTCTTGGGACTGTCAGGTGGGACTTTAGGCCTGCAAGAAACTTGGACTTTCCTGGGGTGCAGCTGGAGGCCAGACAGGACACCCTTGAAAGCTGAACATAGAGACTCATGTGGAGGCTGAATTCCTCCCTGAGTCACCTGTGTTCAGTGAATTATCCTGTGCATGTCACTGACAGAGCAAAATGTTCTGAGGGGAAAAGTAAATCACAAAAGCAGCTGAAACTGCAGCTGTATCTCGTGGTTCTGACCTGATGTACAATTATCACATGCAAAAGACACAAGGAAGTGTCAAGTCCAACCATAACACTTTTTCTATTTATATATATACATATATAATATTTTGAGGTCCCAATTTGATACTTCTTCAGCTGATAAGAACATCGGTGACAATACTAAATCTATTTGAAATCAGTACATTTCTTCTTTTTGTTTGTTTATTACTGCAAAAATTAAACAAACCCTGAATGCCTACCTGTGTCCTCAAGTGGGAGAGACCTACTTTCAGCTCTCTCTTCAGTGAATATTTGATCATTCTTATGGAGTGGAAAGGCCTCAAAGAGCAAGACTGCAGGAGGGAAGAGGGCATCCAAAGAGTAGCCAACAACCTGTTGCTCAGCCCACTTTACCAGGAGATCTGTAGCTGGTACTTTTTGTTCTAAAAGCTTCAGTTCCAAAAAATTTCGGCACTCTTTTATTACCTCTCCTGGGTGTAATTCCCAAAGAATCTGTGTGTTTTGATCTCCAGTGATTTTGTCTGTTCACACTTCACAGACCTGCTGTTGTGTACTTTACTAAATGATCCCCACTTTGGGTTAAAGTTTGAGGGGTTTTGTTTTGTTATTTTCCCTATTCCTTTGCTTTTATTAGTGAAAAATGAGCAAAGAATACTTTAATTGCCCTTTTTTAAAAAATAACATAATAATGCAGCCTTGAAGGATGGGCTCTTTATAAAGATCTATGTTCCTTTATCTTACTTCATGATACCTCTGTCCGTAGCTTTCTTCCCATGTATCCATCACAAAGTTTAGGATAAGCAGGGACTGCCATATAAAGTCATCTCCCCAGGAAAGCCAGAGCATCTCCCAGGGCTCCAGGAGAGCAGCTCTCCTCCAGCTGCTGGATTTAGTGTTTTGTTTTCCTAAACTTGGCTTCAGTGGCAAGTGCTGATTCAGCAGCTGAGCCAATGACTGTGAGCTGCCAATGCAGCAGGTTGATGAGCTGATTGTGGTATTACCTGTAACTCATTATCTGGGTTCACATTCCCAAATGTCTCCCATAATTTACCCTCATGGAAAGAGTAAAAGTGTCGATATCAAGTGAAACCCTGAAGGGTGTGAGAAAGATAAAAGGGTGAAATCCTGGCAGGAAGTGAATTTACATCCTAAATGATAAAGCCAAATGAGGTCAGGCTGATACCACCTGATGGAAGGTGCATTCATGATTTTTTTTCCCCACCATCTCCCAGACACTGATACAAAGCAACAATATGCCACTTACTTATAAATATCAGATCCCAGTCATCTGTACTTGATGCTATTTTAAACTCTTCCACGTGAGAAAAATGATTAAAAATAAAAATACAGCCTTTTTATTCTTCTCTAAATGTTCTGTGCAGTTCTTCTTGCGGAGAGAATCACAGACCTGTCTATAAATATCTAACCCAGATCTACAATTGCTTGTTAAAAAGAGGGTGTTTGATAGAAAATTGAATGAAATACAAAACGTCTTTTATTATATTTTTATTACAGACCAGATGTGGCCTCTCAGTTTACCCTCTATCATTTGGAGATGCACATTCACCGAGAACATTGCATGTGTGTATGTAAATATTTTGATGTTGTCATGGTATAATAAAGGGTAATTGATTAGAAAAATCCCGATGGGATTTTCCACTTAAGAGCACATTGCTGTTTTAGCACTATTGTCTTCAAACTAAACATGTATGAATGCATCTCTTTTGATTGATCCCAAACAAAAAGCAGCAGTAAACAGGCAAGGATTTGGCTTTTGGTCAATGAATAGCACTGGCAAGTTGAATGAAACTCATGCAGCCGAGAGGTCCAGCAAGCTGGGTGTTAGATGTGTGTTCGATGCTGCACCTCACCAGGCAAACACTGCTCCCTTCAAATGAGAATGGGATAAATCTCAGGTGGGATAAATGGTGACCTCCCTGGCATGGAAGAGGGAACAGAAATCCCATATCATCACACTTCCCTCAAACTACCCTTTACTATTTCCACTATTTCCACATGAACTATTCATCTTCAATAGGTTTTGGGTGTTTTCAGTCTCTCTGAATACAAAGAACAACATTTAGAGTACTGAGCTAAGGAACTGGGTTTCTCTGCTGTTTGACTTTGGCATTTAATCACCTGTAAACACTATTTGGAGAAATATATTTCTCTTTAAATTCCTGTGGGCCCTTAGCTACATGTAGTGCAATCAATACATGCTGAAAGGCCCTAATTGAGAATTTCTGGATGCAGAACAAGGTGAAACTGAAGAAAACTTGGACATTCCTGCTGGTGCATTTTTCAGCTGAGCTGGGTTTTAACTCTGCCATTAATCAACAGCAAGTTCCCATATGGTGGTGTTGGAATAATAACCCTAAACTTCTCAGTCCTGTTCCATTACTCAGGTACTGCATGTTCATAATTCCTTCCCTGCCAGCAGTTCATTTACAGGTGCCTCCCCCAAAACTGCAAGACAGCAAGTGTTTTGTTACAGCAGCTGGAAATGCCTGAAGGAGCTCTCTCTGTAGAGAACACACGAATGAAGATCTTCCTCCCCAGGATGATGGTGGCTGATGCTGTTATTTCTGCCACAGCTGGGTAGTGTGTGGAAGATGCTTTTTCTCACATATCAAGTACTATACTAAAGATACATGTAATGTGACAGTTTCTATAGTAACTACTTGTTCTTTATGAAATTGCAGATTAAGCCTGTACACCTTGTTATTGTTCTTTTATCCTATTATCTAGACTACTCAGTTACCACAGATACATTTTTTTATTCTATTCCCTTGCCAACATAATTATATCAAGGATTTATGTACTTGCAAGTAGAGTGCCTCAAAACACTGTTAAAAGTTCTAAATTGACCACTGCCTGATCTTACAGATGCACCAAGACATGTGAGCATGTATACTGAAAGCTAAATTTTCCAAATAAAACTGTAGAGATATTTTTTATTACAGCGGGGCAAATTTATGATTTGAACATTATTGTTTTTCTGCTAGCAGAACAATGAAAGTTAGGTATATGGCATTTCTTTTTTAAATGCTAGGAGTTTACCAGAACAACTTCGCTGGTCCAGATGTACTGGCAAACTCTTCTAGTGTGAACAACACCTAAGATTTTGTACTTACAGGAAAATTTTCTTCTCATGATAGACTGATTTTTACATGAAGGTATTTCATTATTATAATTCGTCAGTGTGACAGCTCTGCTGATAATATCAGTACTGGGAGTGATATCAGTTACAGGAATCAGATGCTTTCTGCACTGTATTATGTTGGCCTTATTGTGGGAAAAATGCCTGCATCCCGTGTGTGTGTGAGTGTCTGCTGCTATCTCCAGCTGAAGTGTATCAGCAACAAATCACGCCTATAAAATTAGCAGTGCAGGGGGAAATCAGCTATTTGATCAGGGCTGAAGATTCAACAATGCCACTAGTATCGTAGCCAAAAGGAAAAAGACACAAGGAAAAATGTAAAATATAAATGGGGTAAATCCATTAGTGAGATAAAATGATATTCCTCGTTAATTTTAAAAAGCTATAGCAAATTACAGATATACAAATGCAAAAGGCAGAAAGGTAAAAGCAGAAGGAAACATATGCCCGGTCCTGAGAGCAACTGAGTGATGGAAGGAAAACGAACAGCAGGTAAATCCCACGTAACTAAATAAACTGTTTTCAGTCCACCGCATCATTCCAACGCGCCTGCGACTCGCTCCCCTAAAGTGCGCGGGTGGGAGCAGCGCTAACCCTGCCGGCCCCGCCGGGGCCGTGGGGCAGAGCCCGCGGCACAGGCCGGCAGCGCGGCCGTGCCCGCACATTATGTAATGCGCGAGTGCGGCGGAGCGAGAGCGGGGGACGAGCCGCAGACCCCTCGTCACCATCGGCTCCTTCTGCGGCGCGGCGGGGCGGGGGCTGCGGGGGCTGCGGGCCCGGCCGCCCCCCGGGCGGCAGCGGTAGCGGAGCGGGGCCGGAGCGCAGCCGGAGCCGCCCGGCCGCGCCGCCCCGCCCGCGGTACCCCCGCGGTTGGCGTGGAAACGGGCTGGAGCTCCGGCTCCTCCTCCAGCGCCAGCCCCGCGCTCCCCCTGCCCGGCTCCCCGGCGAGAGCGCCGAGCGCCTTCCTGTCTCCCGCGGGGGGCCGCCGGACAAGTGTTCCCAGCGCCGCCTCTAGAAAATCCCGGGGTTTTACGGCTGTGTTTTCTAGGGAGAAGATGGGAAAGGGCAGGTTCCTGCTCCTGCTGGGGCTGTGGGGTTAGTCCCCGCAGTCGTGGTGTGTCTGCTCGCGGCAAATCACAGATGCTGATGTGAAAAAGGGCCAAAGCAGAGGAGAGGCGTCAGTGGATGCGAGCGTTTGTACTGATGGATTGAGGAGGTGGAGGCTGCCTGGTGCTGGAGAGGTGAGTGCAATATTCTGGATTTTTTTCTCTCTTGAATCAGTTTAGTGATGAACATTTCCTTCTCTGTGTATTTCCAAAATAAAAAGGCACTTCTAAAGCAAGAAGAAAAAGATGTCATTTTCAAACAATAAGATATGATTTTGCTGGATGGAAAAGATGAATGTCACTGTGAGGTAGGAACATTTCACTGTATGTAGAGAAAAAATAGTAAGGGGAGGCAGGCTGCTGATCCAGTGAAAATGACCTTCTCAAGGGATACTGGCCTTCTGTCAGCTGCTGCTTCATCTTGGGCCCTTTTTCACAAAATTAAGTCATCTCCCTTTCCTAGCCTGGATTGTAACCCATTAATATCCAATACCTGAGCCTTAATAAGATCTGTTGCGTTCTCTTAATGATTGAGAAAGATAATCCATTAGATTGTGCCTGTTGGGAGAAGAACCTCCACGCTATGTAGCACCTCCTCCCAGGGAAATGCAGCCTGGCTACCGTTCTGTCAGAAAAGGCTCCTGCTGCCCAATTTCTGTAATGAACCCTCCCTGTAACAGGCACATCTGCTCACTCTAAGGCTGTGGGCTCTGCAGAGCCTGGATGTGCTCCCTGTCCGTGTGTGCCCATGCATGTGAAGGAATGAGGAGGGTTTGTACGAATCTGCACCTGTGGACGGCTCCCATCTGCAGTTGGGAACCACAAGTTTTTCGGTATCTTTGCATTTGCATTTTGGGTGAGTGATTCATGCACGAAACCCCCAGCCCTTCAATGTGAGCTGGGAGAGCTGCAGACAAATATGTGTCAGTTTAATTTCTGCTGATAGTACTGATCTGCTTTGGCTGTTGCACTGTAGGGGCTGTTTAACGTGTGTTCTTGCGGTATTCTGGAAGCTACTGACCTATCTCGGCAACAATTTCCTGTGAAGATCTGAGAAAAAAACCCACTACTTTTCCCTTCAGCATTTCTTTGTATTTCTTCATGTCCATTTTCTGATACCCTTCCACCCAGCATTTGGTTTTCATTTGGGCTCCGTATTTCGCGCCATTGTGGGTCACACCCTTCGAGCGGCCACCAGCATTTCATCCGTGGAGGTTATGACAGCAGATCACATATTCATAGTGCTGTGAACATCTACCTGTGGATCACAGGAGAGTAAAAATGAGAGGGTGTGTTTTGTGCTCGGGGGAATTTTGCTCTGACTTTGTGGACAGGGGCGTTTGAAGTCCGAGCTGATGGCTTCGGTGCTGGTGGAGGCACAAACAGGCACTTTTCCTCAACAGGGCACACATTTGCAAGCTGAGCAGATACAGCTCTGCAGAGCTGAGAGCGTTGTGCCATTAACTTGCCTGTCTCCAACAAATCATTTGTTTGGAAGCTATCATGCAAAAAGCACGGCTCCCTGCCCTTGGGTAGAGGACATTATTACAGGAGAGGCCTGTGTGTATAGAAGGATGAAGTTCCAGTCTTCAAGAAGCCAGTGACAGGTGTAATTGAAAGAAAACATCTTAGTTAAAAGCATATTTAGGAGAAAAGCTCATGCTATCTCTCATTACCAAAGCACTGACTTGCATTTTCAGAGCAGAATCCCCTTCTGTGTGCATATACATGCTTATAAAGAAAAAAAGCTGATTAATTCTGTGTAAGCCATGGAAATTTCATTCTGACAATGGACCTTACAGAGATGAAGAGACTCCGTGTGCTACATGCAGAATGCACCTCTGGCTGAGGATTATGTGCTTGTCACTTCGTAGGCCACTGGTGAACAGAGTTGAATAACTCTTCTGGAGGTACTACCTTGAATTTTGTAAGCCTCCAGTAGAGTTTAGTGTTTCAGCTACAGGCCTTGGTTTTGAATTCAACAGTGATAATCTAAAAATAACCAGCCAGGTAGCTCAGAAGGACTGAAGTGGAAGTGTTCTGGTTGTCTCAGTTCTGATTACATGCTGATGGAACAAGGTAGGGTAAATTTTAAGAAATCGAAGCAGAAACACAAACCAGAAATTTGTCCCTTCCTCTTAAGGAATCTACCTGCTATGGGAAGGGGATAAGGATAATAGACAATTCAGCAGGCAATAAAAGCTTAATCCTTAAATGGTGAAGTCAGCTCTTCCTCTCCAGCTTAAGCAGATAAGGATTTTGACAGCAGATAGTCCTTGGTGATACTCAGTGGTGAGGCAACAGAAGAGAACGATGTTTTCTTCTTTCTCCCTCTCCAAGAATTAAAGAAAAATACTCTCAATTCCTTTGGGTTAAATCACAGCAATTCCCCTTCTTTCAGAAGAGATTCTCCAGATTTATGTAACTGAAAATGGGAGTTGAATCTCACTAGTTCTGTGTAAAGTTTTGGTCCCTGGAGTGGTTGGAGGTGTTGTCCCCGATTTCAGTGGGAGAGCCCAGGCCAGCACACACAGCATCACGGTCCAACTTCTCCCTTCCCCTCCAGGAACAACAATGTTGACCAGTTTAGTAGCTGATTTCAGTGGGGTCACAGGCTCAGTGACAAATTCAGTAACTCTTTACTTGCATCACAAACTCTAATTCATAAATTATCAGTGATTTGAATCATATTCTTTTTCCTGAGAAAACTGGAGTGTTATTCCCACAAATGCTGTTAAGGTTGGCATTACACCTTCAGCAGTAACAGCTTCTACAGAAGCAATGAGAACTTTTATCTAAGAGAACTTTTGAAGCAAAGCCCTTAAAAATCAAAATATTGGCATACTTGGATAAAATAATATTTATACTTTGAGAGAAAAATTGTCTTATTTTTATTAAAAAAGAATGGTAAATTTTGTTCCTTGTGATCCCCAAAGTATCCAGAATAAATCCACATCCTTTACCACTTACAGCAGATTACCTTCACTCTACTCCAGACAATAATTTGACTTATAGTTTGTAAGTTATATTCAAAGTTCACATTTTTATTAAACTTTCCAGGACCGAAGAGTGGTGATTAAGAAGCCCAAATTTCAACTACCATCCTGATGAGAGAATAATCCCAAAGGGGAAAACTAGACTGTTCCAAGCAACCAAAACTGATTCTCTTTGAAAAGTCCCCTGGCAATTTAAGGTATGTGGAATAGACAACATGACAGAGAAGAGCTAAATTCGGCATTATTTATTCTGTTATTAAATCTGGAGTTGATACATATTAGCAAGTTAAATTCTTTTAGCTTTATTCAAGTGTAATCAAGGACAGAATTTAACCCTTGAAATGAGAGCTGCAGAACAAATACTGTTCTCTCAGCTGTTGCTTTTCCCTGACACTGAAGGGCACTGGTGGAGTGGGATGGAAGGAACAGTGATGGGGCCATCACTTCTATGTTACCTGGACTTCCAACATTTGTTACTATTAAATACATGTAAAATCCCAGCTAACAAAACACATTTCAGAAGGCACCAGCTTTCCATGTGTTTTGTTTTTTTATTTCTGCAGCTCAGAGAATTTTCTGTGGTTCAGCTGAAACTTGGGTATTCCCAGAATTCCATTTTATTATTTAGGGCTGGACATCCAATGTGTTGTCAGAGAACAGAGTTTTACCCAACAAATCCTATCTCCCTCTGCCCTTGTTTTCTCTTGAAGCCCCTTATACCAGAGAGGTGTTTCTCCTCTGGATTGCTAAGTCATCACATCAAAAAGACAAATGTGATAACATTTCCAGACAGGTCTAGGTTGCAGAAATAGCCCGTGAAATTACCAGTGATGGTGTTGGCCAATGGAGTGACATGAAGAGGCAAATCTGAAAAACTGAGTTCAAATTCCAAGTGTTCATTTTGCTCACATACAGGAAGGATAACAACCAGAAAGCAAACAATGATTTCTTAGGAACTGCAGCTTGTTAATCTGATATTTTTACAGGTGATTTATTAAATAGCAATTCCCTGGACTTGGCAATTGGAAGGAATTATTCCCATCACTTTTAGATGCCGATAACATGGACATGTACATATGGAGCAGTTGTTAAGGCTTCCCTTATAGGTGGTGGAGAGAGAAAGAGGTTTCCACCATGGAATTAATCAGACTAGTTTTTGACCACTATTGTGGGGTGAGATGAGTGACCGCTGGCAGTGACTCCTCCCCACTGCCTCCCAGGGAAGTGTGCAGTGATCAGCTCTCAGGTGGCCACCCACGTGCATGTGCTACACCTGGACAGATGGATCCCACTCTTGCTGTCTATACTGTAATGTTTAACCAAGCTTAACTAGTTAATTATGAAGATATTTTCATGGTTCACCATAAATATTTGTAAGTCATTACACAGTTGCTGTTCCCTACCTACCACCCGTTTCCTTGACAGTAACTAGGCTGGTGCACCGGCACCTTCCTCTGGCTGGGTCTTACCAGTGGTACTGGAAAACTGCCCTAAAACACGACCAGAAATCCAAATCTTTTATCCAGCTTTCCCTAGTAATCCAGGCAGTATTCTAGCTTACATTCCCAGTATTTTCCAACCTTATCCAGCCAGTGTGGAATAAGTACCTTTATCTTCATAAAGCGCACGAAGGCAAACACAATTAGGCAGCGTATCAAGTGTTGATGTACAAATCCAGTTGACACAGTTGTGTTGTGGAAGGAAACAACACAATTGAGCTGAATTGATTACAAGTCAGTGTCATGGCACAGCAACAAAAGCCCAGCTGGGTGTTTAGCTGTGAGAGGGCTTGCTGTTTAGAGGGGTGTGCACCTGGTTATTATACTTCTTTACAAGAGAAATATCGGGGTGATTCAAAAGGATACTTGTGTGCCATCTAAGGGGACACTTTCTGACAATAATACAATTTGACTTGGGTTTTTAAAATAGAGTTTCTTCTCTGAATATTACCAGCCCAAGTCATATAATCCAAATATTTGGAATGTGTTAACAAAATGTGATTTCTTTTGGATATACAATATCCATTTATACATATATGTGAATTAGAGTGTTATTTTCAGTTTGGATGTCTTATGAGAAAAGAAAGATCAGGGTATTAGCTGTTGCCCTTCTATGTTTATGCTTTGGGATTCAAACCAATACTACAGAAAAGTTTTTCTGTATCATTTAAAGCACTAAGTTCAGTAAATCAGTGCATCTGATGCTAACCAAATCCATTCTAAACTAAAATATACCAGAATAAACACTGTTGCACTGCAGCATCTCTCTGAACTACCAATGAGTTTATAGTGTCCCACAAAACACCTTGGCAGGAAGATTTTCGCTCAGGATGCCTTTCTGTGCCTTGTAAATTTGGCAGAGTTTGGGGTACTCTGGTAGAAGCCATTTTGTCATATTTATATATTCTTCAAATTGCTAAGAACCTACTGAGCCTTCATTTTGTATTGCTCAGTAATGGGAGAACCTCACCTTAATCAGTCATTTCAGAGCCACGTTTTAAACGTCTTTTCCAATCCATCTATGTCCATGAACAGATAAACTTCCCTTAACTTGAAATGCAGTGACATTTATGTTGGTATTTGAAATTATAAGGCGAGCCTTCTTCAAATTTGAACACTTGCTCTAGTATCATATTGTTTCTGTCCCCTGACTGGATGTGCAATAAGTCCTCTGATTATGTTTCATGCTGGGAATGTTCCCAGAAGCAAATCTGAACTTTGCCTCATGGCTGTGCTTACATAGGTGTGTCAAGTTTGCTTTTTGCATGCATGCTCACAAAAAGAAATGGAATACTGAAGACTTTATGGGTTTTTTGTGTTTTTTTTTTTTTTTAAGTTACAGGAACAAATTTTTGGCTACTGATTTTAGAGACCAATTGTTTTAAATGTGAAAAGATTTTAGGCTGCTGTTGAGATCAGTATTGTATCAGTACAATAGTCTTTGATCTCACAGGTCAAGTCAATATACAATGGTCTAAACAAATGAATGTATCAGGTATCAACATCAACAGGAGGTAGGAATCTGTGACTTTTAACACTGCAGATTGCAATTCTCCCTTTTCCTAAGAGGCCTGGTTGTACCTGCGGTCCTGAACAGTGCAAATTCTATATAACAGAAATATAAACACTGATAAAGTAATAACCTCCCATATTATTGGCTCTGTTACAGTCCCATTCTCTGTCAGTGCAAGGGGGTTATAAACTAAAATTAAATGTTTACAGAGGATATTACCCTGGCCTGTGACAAGAAAAGCCTCTCTCCTTGCTGTGTCCATGGCCTGGCAATTCTACCCCTCTTCGAACTTCTGCAGTCAAGGGAACCAAGAACAGCCACTGATATTGTGGCCTCTTGGGATCAGGCCTGGAGAGTGTTTTAATTCATGTGGAGATTTAGGCAGCCCAGCCTGGCTCTGTCATGAGGGCTGGATCACAAAATATCATTTCTCCCTATTCAGAACTTAAACTTCTGACCAACACCAGAAGTGTCTGAGTTTCTCTGTGGTTTTGACTACTTCATGTTGCTTTTCTAGTTTTGTCTTCTGACATTGGAGAGCAATGAACCCCAAGTAGAAAACATGGGAATATCCTAATTTGGAAATCATTTAGGCACAATTTTTCTAAGAAATCTGAAATGAATGTGTGATGCCTATTAAAGCAAAAGGATGCTTTACAGGGACAGTTTGGCACACAGGCATGGGGAACTCTGGGAGTACCTTTAACTAATGGGGACTTAATTATCAAATGATGGGAGAACTTCTCAGTGAGCAGGACAATTAACTTCCTTTTTACTCTCTGAGTGGTTCTACTAATAATATTATCTTACACTGAGAGAATTTCAGCCAAGTGGAATTCAAGTGAGTACAAGGACAGGCACTTCTCATGATCCTACAATCTACATTGGTTCTATACTGAACTCCACAAAAAAAAGGCCCTCTAAGATAGACAAAAATTTAGCAATTAGCCACTATCAGCTATAGGACTACCTTTGACATACAGGAAAAAACCCTGCTCAAGAAAATACCTGTATTTAGGTGTTTAAGAAGTAATTTTATCTGGCATTATCAGGGCAGTGGCAAATGGAAAAAGACAAGAGTTCTTGGTCTTTTCAACTGATGGGAAAGCTCAGATCATTGTCCATGAAAAGCAACAGTTCCCACTCCATACCCAGGCTGTGAGTCTGAACTAAAGAGTATTTATTGGGCTAGAGCTGCCTCCCTGCATTATTCTGAATAGGATTACAAAAATGGGCTGACTGGAGACAACTAATCAGTTTGGTTGTCAGAGTCAAGAAAGGCTAAATTTGATTAAAATTCTAAGGGAATGTAGGAACTCCTGCTGATGGTATGACTTGCTATTCCTCACTGAAAATAACTTGGGAGTGAAAGAATTGAGACACTTTCTGGGTTTTTTTTTGCTGCAAAATTGTTATTGAATAACACCATCTTTTGATGACAGCTGGCAAAAATGGCATTAGAAGTGTAGCCCCTCAAATAACATAGAATAACACAGGTAAATAGCTTAATTATTTCAAAAAGTACTTTTAAAAATAAAATTTGAACTTGCTTTGTTTCCAGCTGGTGTCTAAACTTCAGAGTAAATGATATATGGAGAGTCCACAGCCCCCTGGTTTCATTTGCTTTATGGTGAAATGTGAAAACATTAATAGAGAGAATTGTGAATGTATTATTGTCTTGATACACAGTATCTAGGTGTCTTCATTCTGCATCTTACTCATGGTGTTGCATCCTCCAATTACAGGAGTCTGTAATTAATTAAATTATCTGTACAACTGTAACTTGGGATTTTGGATACTTTATATTTTCATGATTAATCCATCAGGATTTATTCACAGGTCTCACTGAAAGTTTACACAAACAAGTCAATTCAAGAAAATAATGAAAGTGCTTGTAAACACAGTTTTAAAGGAGGGCAGAAGGAATGCTGTCAATCTACACAGCACTGTTCTTACTCAGCTATGAGACAGGGAGTGCAAATGGAATTCCTTAGACATGGAGTTTATTATCTGTCCTTACCTATGTTGTGAAGATTTATATTTGTTGGAGGTGTGTTGAGTACATCAGTCTTTGTTTACTTGGTGTTTGCATCTGTTTTGTCAGAAGCATCAATTATAGGTTCCACATTTTCTAAAATGTAATTTATATTTTCCCAGAGTTCTCTAGTTATAAAATACATCTGAAATACTGTTTCTCACTACAGATAACTTCTTAAGCTTTTATTAGGATTGGTCAGAAGAAAGTGGAGGTCAACAGAATATGAACAGCTGAAGGCAAGATTGAAAGACTTCAGAAAATAATGTCTAGGACTTGGCTCTTCCTTTTAACTTTTACAAAAGCCTTTAGAAATGTCACCCTTAGCAATGAGCTCCCTCCTGCAACCAACACAGCAAATGGGAAGGGACAGTTAAAATCCTTTTTGTGCTGGACACCCACTGAAGCTACTTAACAGCAGACACAAGAATCTGAAATACAAACCAAAATTGTACCTCACTGTTAACTGAAAAAAAAGCTCTCAGAATAGTCAAGGAGACACGATGAGTATTATGATGACAGTACATTGACTTGTTCAGCTCTGTGCCTGTGTCTCTAAAAGAGCAGAACTACTTAAAGCTTTGACTGGTGGTTCCCCTGGTGCCCAGAGCCTTCAGTGGGCAGAGAAGTGACACAAACGGGGCTTTTATTCCTCCTGAGGTATTTGGTGCACAACACACTTCGGGAGGAGGAGGCTGCCAGTGTGTGTCAGTGGCATTGCATCCCAACGGGAGTGCTGCCAGCTGGAAGAGATTGAAACGAGGTTGGAATTGCTGTGAGGTGGGTTGGGCTGAAAGCTGTGTCAGCTGTGAGCTCTGTAACTATGGCCTGCTTTTGTGCCTTTGGGAGAGTGGGAAGACACCTTAGCAGGCATTTTCCTGGGGCTGAGAGGTAAGAAATTTTATGTGCCTTGTTTTCTGGAATGCGTGTAGCTTTTTGGGTTGATAGCAGATGATGAGTTGTTCCCTTACTACTAAGATGCATCCTGGTGGGAAATTTTTCAGCCTGGCAACAACAAAGATGCAGAAGTTGTTTGAAAGTCACAGATGGCATTAAGAGGCAGTAACCCTTGGCATCTTTTCATAGTTACAATGGTAATTTCAATACCTCAGTTTGAAAGTCTTGAGGAAAGCTGTAAATGAACCAAAACAAAGCTATGATTTTATGCACAGTTATCCTGGAAAGCTCTAAGTAGTTTCCAGGCCAGGAATGGGATGAATCCTAACCAGGGGCACCCAGGATCACGGAAAATGCAGAACCCCCAGCCCTGTAAGCTCTCAGAGGTGCCCTTGTGCTCCTTTAACAAAGCTTTCAAGATGAATCATTGTTCTGCTGTGCACTGTGAATATCGGCCCCCACTTGGTAAACCTGCTCTCTGAGTTCCGTGTGGATTGGGAAGCTGGAATCCAGGCAGCGGGGAAGCTGGAATCCAGGCAGCGGGGAAGCTGGAATCCAGGCAGCGGGGAAGCTGGAATCCAGGCAGCGGGGAAGCT